>PVJS01005789.1:0-62623 GCA_004027185.1 Glis glis
CTCTTGGATAGGCAGAATAAACATCATCAAAATGGCCATCCTGCCAAAAATGATCTACAGAATCAATGCAATCCCTATCAAAATACCAACATCATTTTTCTCAGAGCTAGAAAAATCAGTCATTAATTTCATATGGAGAAACAAAAGACCCAGAATAGCCAAAGCAATTCTCAGCAATAAGAACCATGCAGGAGGCATCTCAATCCCTGACTTCAAATTATACTGCAGAGCTATAAAATCAGCATGGTATTGGCACAAAAACAGACACATAGACCAATGGAACAGAATAGAAGATACAGAAACAAGTCCACAAACTTATAGCCAATTGATTTTCAACAAAGGTGCCAAACACATATGTTAGAGAAAGGACAGTCTTTTCAACAAATAGTGCTGGGAAAACTGGTTATCAACCTGTAGAAAAATGGAACTAAATCCTTACCTCTCCAGTGACTGGGAATTATTAGAGGAGGGCATAAACTGAGCACTCCAACATATAGACATAGGTAGAAACTTCCTTAACAAGACCTCCAAAGCACAGGAAATTAAAACAAGAATTAATAAGTGGGATAGCATTAAACTACAAAGCTTCTGCTCATCAAAGGAAACCATCAAGAGCATAAAGAGAAAGCCTACAGAATGGGAGAAGATCTTTGCAAGCTATCCCTCTGGCAGAGGTCTAATATCTAGGATATACAAAGAACTTAAAAGACTTTACACTGAAAAAACAAATAATCCAATCAAGAAGTAGGCAACTGAAATGAATAGACACTTCACAAAAGAAGAGATACAAATGGCCAATAGATACATGAAAAAATGTTCAACATCATTAGCAATCAGGGAGATGCAAATCAAAACTACTCTAAGATTCCATCTGACCCCAATTAGAATGGCAATCATTAAGAAGTCAAACAACAACAAATGTTGGCAAGGATGTGGGGAAATAGAGACTCTTCTACACTGTTGGTGGGATTGCAAATTAGTTCAACCACTATGGAGATCAGTGTGGAGATTCCTCAGAAAACTGGGAATGAATCTACCATATGATCCAGCTATACCACTACTGGGTATCATACCAAAGGGACTGAAACTAGAAAACTACAGTAATATATGCATACCCATGTTCATAGCAGCACAATTCATAGTGGCCAAATTATGGAACCAATGTAGATGTCTATCAACAGATGAATGGATTACATAATTATGGGAAATACACACAATGGAATTCTACTCAGCAATAAAGAACAAATAACATAATTTACAATAAAATGGAAGGATCTGGAGAACATTATGTTAAGTGAGATTAGCCAATCACAAAAAGAGAAGGGTCATATGTTTTCATTAATATGCACAACCTAGGGAGTAGTGGGGACACAAAAGGGACTCCAGACAATAATGGAGAACCCTCAGTGGAGCAAGGGAAGTGATATAAGGGAAAGGGAAAGGCAAGAAAGAAGTGAATCAATGGAATTATAAACAATGTGTACATATGCGAATATACCAATGTCATTCTCCGTACTCCATATCGGGGAAGGGGGAGGCGGGGGGGACACTAAGAGCTGTGTGCATGTATGTTAACATCAAATTGATATTCATCATGCTGTGAGACTACAATGCAAAAAAGCAAATCCATTAAGTAATAAAAAACCTATATGAAAACATGTATACTAACTTTATTCATATTTTCTAAAAACGAGAATCAGCCTAAGTATTCTTCAACTGGTGAAATGATAAATCCAATGTGGTACATCCATACGATGGAATACTACTACTCAAAAAAAAGGTGGGGGTATTGTTCTATGGAAACACATGGCTCCATCTCAGATATGCCATGCTGAGTTAAGCCAGAATCAGAAGGTTATATACTATATGATTCCATTTGTAATGCATGCTGGGTAGGGTGAAATTATAGTTGCAGAAAGAAGAGCAGAAGTTTCCTGGGGTTGGCCATGGAGGGAAGGGCAACTGTGCAGTGGGAGGAGATGATCTGGGCAGGGTCACTGACTACAGGCACTTGTCAACACTTGGAGAAATGCACTCTAAAAATGGGAGTTTTACCATCTATTAACTATACCTTCATTTGAAAAACAATAAAGGAATATCCCTTTCCTAAGGACTTTGGTGAAAAATCTAAGACTACAGCATTTACTTCAGCTCTAAAATGACATCTTATATAGAGTTTTTTATAAAAATATTATTCCCAATGAAATTTTTTGCCCTGCATACACTTCCTGCAGTGAATAAAGATGAGGGGTGATTATTTACTGCAATAATTCAGTCTTAATAATGCTCATGTATAATAAGTTTATAATAAATAAATGCTAATGTTAGTAAACCAACATCAACAAATGCTTAGTGCAAAATTTGTCCTGTGATGATGTTTGAAATTGAAACTGAAAATGGAACTTCATCAATGAGAAGTGGATGTCAAACTATGTCACTCTAAAACTTTCTCAGATGAAAGTGTAAATCAGTTAGAAGCTGATACTGAAAAAAATGATAAATATCGATAATGATATCTTGGTTATGTTTTCTTTGTGTGATGGGGAAATTATCCTAGTGCTGTTCAATGAATATAAACATAAACTATTTATGAAGATGTTAATGATGGTATGGTAAATGCAGGTGATAAAATCACTGTTACTGATACAGTGAAAATATGTATTCTGTTAATTGCTCTGCTGAACAGCCTGCATTTAGTAGTGAGCAAGAGATTCATGGCTTTTTAGTCAATTAAAGAGGGAATTCTTAGGTAGGAAACCATGTTAATGTACCAGATAACAATGGAATTACCTTTTAAAAGATTTTTTAAACAACAGTGGTAGTGCTATTTTTTGAAGTATCCTATTCCATCATCATAAAAGGGTGTCCAGCTCCAGATAGAATACAACCACAAAATAATACTTCATTTCCAATAACTCCAATTATAATAAATTCATATTGCTGATATATGCACAACTATAATGTCATTTGGGTCTTTGTATGTTAGAAGGTTTATTGAACATGTACATTAATTTTAGTGTGGGCTTATATTTATCCCAATATTTCATTTACCAATTTACTAAAATACAAAAATACAATTTACTAAAGAAATAGTAGTGCAGGTAAAAGTCTCTAACAAATTGATTTAAATAGCCATACATTTTGTCATGGAAATATTGATATTTGGTTATATAAACAGGTTATTACCATAAGAGTTCTGGACATTATTGAGAATATTGCATAGTCTTTAAATACATATACATTACATTCTAAATAAAGCAAATTATAAAGTCTAAAACATATCTAGCACTGGGCATGATGGTGCATGTCTGTAATCCCAGTACTTGGGAGACTGAGATGGGAGGATCACAGGTTTGAGGCCAGCTTCAGCAGCTTAGTGAGACCCTCAGTAACTTAGGAGACCCTGTTTCAAAATTAAAAAGGTTGGAGTGTAATTTGGAGGTAAATTTTTCCCTGGGTTCAATCCCACATACCATAAAGCAAAAATAAAAAACATATTTACTCCAAAATATTTTTATTTATTTATTTATTTTGCAGTACCGTGGATTGAACCCAGGGATTCTACATCCGAGCTACACCCCCAACCCTATTTTTTATTCTTTATTTGGAAACAGGATCTCACTAAGTTGTGGAGGGCCTCACTAAGTAGCTGAGGCTGGCCGTGAACCTGGATCCTCCAGTCTCAGCCTCCTAAGTACTGGGATTACAAGCATGCGCCACCACGCCCAGCTTCCCAAAATATTTTTAGACCTGGCACTCTAGAAATACAATTTCCCACATATCATGAGTTACATGGTCGATCCTAAAGTTTTCTTTACTTTTTTTAATGTTTGAGAGAATTTCCACATGAAACAGTTTTAATTTTTACTTTGTTATTGTTGTTGTTGTTCACTGACAATTTTGGTAAACCTTACTTGTAAGCATTTGGGGGAGTTCATTTAATATTGATTATTGACTTTCACTATTTTAAATCTATAAAATTCTCTTGTTCTTTTGAATGTTTATGGTAATTTATAAACACTGGTTGAAAAGTATTTTATCCATTTTTAAGCTTAAATACATAATGCTGTTCATATTCCCTCTTCTCTCTCTCTCTCTGTATCTCTCTGTCTCCCTCTCTCTTCTACCTCTTTCTTCTCTCACTTGTCTTTAGCTCTAATTTCTAATTGGTAATTGGTAATAAGTAAAACCCTAAATGTTTCATTCTCAAACACTTGTGGGTTTCTTTTATTTCTGTAGCTTATAATTAATATTTTTGAACCTATCAGCAGGAGATTATATATATACATATATATATATATGTATATATATATATATATATATATATATATATATATATATATATATATATATATATATATATATATATCTCAGCACCACTGGGGATTGAACCCAGGGGAATTCTACCTCCAAGCTACACCCCCAGCCCTATTTTTTATTCTTTATTTTGAAACAAGGTCTCACTAAGTAAGTTGTGGCGGGCCTCACTAAGCAGCTGAGTCTGGCCATGAACCTGCAATCCTCCTGTCTTAGCCTCTCAAATCCTGGGATTACAAGTGTGTGCCACCACATACTTGAAGTTATATTTTTAAAGGAGATGTATATGCTCTAAGCTTATAAAAATCTTTACTGAAGAGTTTTGCAATAGATTTTCCCAGGGTGACACAGATTGGAACCAACTGCTATTTAATGTCTCAGTTTAAGATTCCTGTACCACAGGAATTATGTAAATATGTATGTGGTACTTGCAGACAGCTGAGGTTTATGTTGTTTATTTTTTATGAGTGATTTCTTTTCTGAAAGTTGAAGAAGCTGAAGGAAGAAGACAAGTTACATTATTCCCAAATCAATGAGCAGACATTTTCAATTTCTTTTCATATGATCAGTGATTTCTTTGAAAATTATCAATTTATGAAAACTTGTTCATTCAAGACATACTTCGAGTAAGCTCAAAGCCATCTCCTGCATTTAGTGTTGGGCATTAAAACTCTTGTTCCCCAAAAACGAGATCTTACAGACTAGTCTCCCCATGTCATCTTTTGTCAACATTGCATTTATTTGTACATAAAGAACCCACATCAAATTCTCTCCTTTTTTGTAATGTCAATTATTTCTTTCTAATTACAGCCACGTTTCCTTATATAAACTAATCATGTATTTGTGTATTACATTCGTTTAACTCTAAAACTATGATTCATTATATTTCTATTATATAATGTTAGATGCTACTGAGCATTTCACGTCAGCCAAGAATACCATCCTGCCAAGCAGTTACCTTCTTATTATACTATAACGTTTAATTTATCTGTTATTGGAAGAATGATTTGAAGAGTTATATACTAGAAATTTTCTTAAAACTAACTCATTTCATCATATTATCCTGTTTTTTCTATTGAATATACAAAATACTTAGGCTGCTTTTTTGCTAGATAGCTACCATTACATCTACTCCATCCTTTGTTTGTTTTTCAATGATCAAATAAAAACAGGATATATTCATCCTACCTCACCTTTTCTTTGCATTACTAAGGACAAACATGAATCTTTTGTATTTTATGAATATTGCCAGTTAGTAAAAATAGAAAAATAATAAAGAGGAAAAATAACAAAACTTAATATACTGAAAATGCTTTTGCAATCATGATTTGTGGCACCTGTTTCTTACTTTCTTCTCTGATTTTGCTTCTGAATTCACTTACATAGGTAGCATTTATAATCCCTTTTTCTCCATTCATTCTATAACATTCTGTCTTCCAATATCATAGACAAAACATTTAAATTTATTTAGATAAGCAACTTATCCATTGTCTCAGTTGTGAAATTTGTAATTTTAGGAAGTCAAATCTAAATTCAAACTTTTATCAAGTATTAGGAAAATATTGTTTTACTCTTGAATTACTTTTGAAAATTATTTCAAAAGATATGATCACTTGTTGGAGTAAGCTAAAGCCAGTATCACACATTTTCAGCAGAAATAAGTAAACCTATTATAAAATATTTCCAAAATTCCAAACCATTGTAGTTTGCATGGCTCAATATCCTAGTATTCTTACAATTTCAGTTAATGGTGACCTAGAGCAGCATCAAGGTTTTTAATCAGTGCTGTCCTTAATCAAGAGGCACTTAGAGTCTCACACTTGTGTAACCACATCAGAGTATTTCCATTTCTACTGTGACTTCATCATAACCTCTTTCTTCTTTCTTTCTTTCTTTCTTTCTTTCTTTCTTTCTTTCTTTTTTTTTTTTTGCGGTCCCGGGGATTGAACCCAGGGGCGTTCTACCTCCGCGCTACACCCCCGGCCCTATTTTTTATGCTTTGTTTTGAAACCGGGTCTCATGAAGTTGTGGAGGGCCTCACTAGGTAGAGAGAGAGAGAGAGAGACAGGGAGAGAGAACGAGAGAGCTGAGGCTGGCCACGAACCCGGATCCTCCGGTCTCTGCCTCCCAAAGTACTGGGATTACAAGCGTGCGCCACCACGCCCGGCTCTTTCTTTCTTTCTTTCTTTCTTTCTTTCTTTCTTTCTTTCTTTCTTCTTTCTTTCTTCTCTTTCTTTTTTCTTTCTTTCTTCTTAGTACACTTCTATTGTTGCATCATAATCACACATCATAATGAAGTTCAGAGTAATAGGTACATGCATGCACAATTTATTCCTGATTTATACTACATTCAAAAGGTTTTGTTTAGGTTTTCTCTACCTTCATCTCTGTCCCCAGCATACCCACACGAGTCTGAGAATACCCAAAATTCTATCTTTCTGCGGGCCATGATTTGGCCATTTTCACGTAGTCTAAAATTTTAATCTCTACTATTGTTTTCTTTCTGGCTTTAGTACATTTTCTGACATAGGCTAATTGACAGATTGGGTTTTTTATGTAATTCTCTTGCTAAAGTTTGAAACCATGATCCCTTTATGTTTCTAAGACTTAGAAGAGGTCACGTACATTTGGTCGTCATCTTTATAGTGTTGATAATGGGAAGTGACAATAACAAGAAGATAGTATGTATCTGCTATTTGCCAGTCATTGTGCCAAGAACTTCACCATGCCTAATCCCATATAATCATAAAAAGATATGAGGCATATATCATTATGCTCATTTTACATTAGAAAGCTGAGTTTCAGAGAGCAAATTGTTTAAATTCAATCAAACAGCTAATAATGCTGGAAAAAACATGATTTGAATCCAGCTGTTTTGTGTATTACTAACTTCTTTTAATCAATTTTGATTGAATTTTCAACACACGTTATTTGTTTAAGCCCCTGGTCACTGATCCTGACTCACTGCTTTACAGTCTTGGATTTGATAGTGTTCCATGTTTTAAAGGCCTTATTTGTCAACTAAAGGTACCCTTGGCCTTTTTTTTTATTTTTCATTTTTTTAGTTCTAATAACTATTAGGGGACAATAAAGTAGTTAGAACAGAATTATCATCTTAATTGTTTAAAAGTGACTCCATCTAGTCAGGTGTGGTGGCGCATGGCTGTAATCCCAGTACTTGGGAGGCTGAGACAAGAGGATGGCAGGTTCAAGGACAGCCTCAACAACTTAGCAAGGCCCTCAGCAACTTAGCAAAATAAAAAATAAAAAAGGACTGTGGGGTGTAGCTCGGAGGTAGAATGCCACTGGACTCAGTTCCCAGTCCCCCCCAACACACACACACACACACACACACACACACACACACATAAGTGACTCCACCTGGCTACTGTTGCTGGGGAATAAATTTAGTGAACCCATGGTATAAGTGCAATGCCACATTTTTAAAATTGTAAGATCTTTGTACCAAAAACAGACTCAGTTTTCTATGCCATTCTTAGTATTGAAAGCAGCCTGAATCTAAAACTCTTTCTTCAGCTTGAATCCCCACCTACTTCCTAGTCCCTGTCACTAGTCTGCATGTATATTCTCCCATTCTTCCTTCTCCTCTTTCTCCTCATCTACCCAGAACTCTCCCTGTCCTCTCTCTCAAATCAAAATATCCTTAAAGAGTTTATTTCATTGTTATGTCAGTGGTGGCTCTGCCAGTCTGCACACTCCCAGATGGCTAAAAAATACTTTTAAATCATTTTAATCATCTTTTCAGATCCCTGGGGACTTTAAATTTATAAGAAGATTATCTTTCATGAATTGATTGGGGTTAGGTAAGGAGGGACTATTAAAATTGTATTCTTTCTTTCCACTGTTATTATGACTATGACTACATTTAAAATAAAATGGTGTGTTTTAATTAGTCATGCATGAAACCAGGTTAAGGAAGAGAGTAGAAATGCAATTATTTCCTTTTACAAAGCAGAATGATGCTAATATGGCCAAAATACGATCAGCTTGTGTGACATAAATTCAACTGCACTAACTCTATCAGTAAGGACATGGGTGAATGCGGTCAGTAGACTACTTTTCAATAATAATTATATTCATGGTCCTAATTTCAGATTTTATATACTGTTACTATTCCTATGATTTAAGATAAACAAATGAAGTTACTTTTAGCTCAGAGTAACGGTTTCCAAATTAACCAAGTTTCTAAGATAAAAGAGATGGTAATAATACAACACATTTTTAATTTTGGTGGTAAAAGTATAAAAAGACTTAAAAAACATTTAAAATTATAAAAGCTAGACTACATAGTAAGTAATCGACAAAAATAGGGGAAAATGCTATATAATACAAATGTGTAATAGAGATCTTTTAATAAGAAATATTTGTTACAATTTGATAATTGAATCACTTAAAGCTGTCAATGCACTCTATCACTGACTGACTTGTCAAAATTTACATGCCTGAGTATTTTTTCTGTGGTGTTATGAAATAAATATAAACGGAATCTGAAGAATATATTAAATGTATTAAAATATATTGAATTTTGATAGAGAAGCTTAATATAAATTTAATAAGAAATAAATAAACAAACCCAGGTGTGGTGGTACACGCTTGTAATCCCAGTACTTGGGAGGCTGAGACAGGAGGATTGCAGGTTTGCAGCTAGCCTCAGCTACTTAGTGAGGCCCTCCACAACTTAGTGAGACCCTGTTTCAAAATAAAGAATAAAAAATAGGGCTGGGGGTGTAGCTTAGAGGTAGAATGCCTCTGGGTTCAATCCTCAGTATCTCAAAACAAACAAACAATATAAGAATCATTACAAGAGCCAAATGGTGGAGTATGTAGCCCTGGACTCTCCTCCCTCTCACAAATATACAGATTCAGCAATAATTAACTGACAGATTCCCTTTGTGAAAAATTGGAAAGTTATTTAAAGGCTCCTGCACTCCACACAATTTCTAATCCAGACTAAATATAAATGGTAAGGATAATTGGGGCACAGTCTCACCAGAGACCCTGCCCCCAAGTGCAGTGTTATATGATTATCAAGAAACCTTATGCATCCCAGCTTCAATCAGAGTAGAGAAAGGGTTGGCTCATATAAGTACACTAACTTCTCTGAGGGCCTCCCCAAAGTATTGGTTTATGTCTTGCCAGTCTTGGAGCTCAGATGAATCTGGTATAGTCTAGCTGTCTGGGGAAGAAGAATCAAGGAAAATGAAGAATCAGGTATATCTGTTCCAAAGGAACAAGATAAATCTCCAGAAACTGACCCTAATGAAATAGTATTATATAATTACCTGATAGGTAATTTAAAATATCTCCATAAAGATGCTCAAAGTCAAGAGAACAATGCATTAACAAAGTAAGCATTTCAACAAAGACATAGGAAATACTGAGGAATACCAAACAGAAATCATAGGACTAAATAATATAATGAATGAACTGAAAATCTCACTAAAGAATTTCAACATCAGATTAGATCAAGCAGAAAAAAGGATCAGCAAATTCAGAGACAGGTCATTTTAAATAAATAAGTTATTGGAGCAAAAAGAAGAAAATTTAAAAAGAGTTAAGAAATTTTAAAGGAAATGTGTGATATCATCAAGCAGAAAAATATACACATGGAAATCAAAGAACAACTTAGAAATAATGGCTGAAAAATCTATGGAAGAAAATGGGCACCCAGATCCAAGAAGCCCAAAGGATGCCAAGTAATAGAAAACTAAAGAAAACCACTATGGGACACATTATATTGAAACTGTCAAAAAGCAAAGCCCTAAAATGACTCTAGAAAGCAGCAAGAAAAAAGAGTTTTCATACACAGAGTACTTCTATATCTATTAGCAATGGTTTTTTTTTTTTAGCAGAAATCTTGTAGGCCAGAAGGAAATAGGATAATTTATCCAATATGCTAAAAGAAAAATTCTGTCAACCAAGAGTGCAATACTCAGCCATGTGAATGGGTCAATAAACTGTAGCAAATCCAGACAATAAAATAGATCATTCAGCATTAAAAATAAATGAGATGTAAAGACATAAAAAGACATGAAGTAAAATTAAATGCATGTCACTGAGTGAAAGATGCCCATCTGAAAAGGTTACATACTGTATGGTTCCAATCATTTGACCCTGTTGTACAGGGACAAGCTATGAAGACAATAAAAACATCAGTGGTTCTGAAGAGGCAGGGTGGGTGGAAGGATAAACAGTGGAGAAAAGAGGATTTTTAGAATGGTGAAATTTCTGTGTATGATACTATAATCGTGGACACAAGTCATTATACATTCATCAAGAGACACAGAATGTGTAATACCAAGAGTGAACTCTAGTGAAAACTGTGGACTTTGGATAATAATGATGTGTCAATGTAGGTTCATCATTGTAACAAATGTACATTGTGATGGGGAAGGTTGATAATAGAGGTGGTAATGCAGGTAAGGGAGTATTGAATATATTGGATGTCTATATTTTCTTCCAGTTTTTGCTATGAAACTAAAATTCCTCTAAAATATAGTCTTGAAAACTTTAGAATTAGGTAATGAATTCAGTAAAGTGGTAGATACAAAACCATCATACAAGATTAGTTGTATTCTTTTATTAAACTAACTATGAATTATTTGGAAATAAAAGTAAGAAAGCAATCCCATTTCCAATAGAAGCAAAAAGAATAAAATACCTAAGAAATTCCGTAGTTTGTGACAATGGGATGAACCTGGAAAACATGGTAAATGAAATCAACCAGGTATAGAAAGACAAGCACCACACTGTCTCAATCATATGTATAATCAAAACAAGTTGAACTCTTAGAAGTAAAGAATAGAGCTGGGCACAGTAGCACCCATCTGTAATCCCAGTACTTGGGAGGCAGAGACAGGAGGATCACAGGTCCAAGACCAACACCAACATGCAATAACTTAGTGAAACCCTGTTCAAAATTACACACACACACACACACACACACACACACACACACACAAACACACAAACACAGTCTGGGGCTATAGCTCAGAGGTAGAATTTCCCTGGGTCCAGTACCCAGTGCCACAAAAAAGGAAAGAAAGAAAGGAAGGAAGGAAGGAAGGAAGGAAGGAAGGAAGGAAGAAAGGAAAGAAAAAAGAAAGAAAGGAAGGAAGAAAGGAAGAAAGAAAGGAAAGAAAAAAGAAAGGAAGGAAGGAAAGAAGGAAGGAAGGAAGGAAGGAAGGAAGGAAGGAAGGAAGGAAGAAACAAAGAAAGAAAGAAAGAAAGAAAGAAAGAAAGAAAGAAAGAAAAAGAAAAGAGGAAAAGAGAAAGAGAAAAAGAAAGAATATAATGGTAGTTACCAGAGATTTGGAGTAGAGACTAAAAGAAGGGAATGAGCAGGTATTGATTAAAGGGTACAAAATATTACAGATAAACAGACAAAATAAGTTTTGAGATCTATTGCGTAGGTGGATAAATATAATCAATGTATTGTGTATCTTAAAATAACTGAAAGTAAATTTTAAATGTCTTGCCATAACAATTATATGTAAATGAGGTGATAGATATATGAATTAGCTTGATTTAATCATTATACATTGTATACACATATCAAAACATCACACTGTACCTCATAAAAGTTTATAACTATGATTTGTAACTTAAAATAATACTAAAAATTATGTGCTTCAAGATATTTTTAAAAAGAATAAAATTTTTATATTGTACAAAGCATTGATGAAAGAATTTAAGCAAAACACAAATAAAAGGTAGGATGGTTCATGTCTATGGATTGGAAGACTTAATGGAGATATAACCCTTACCAAATCCCAATGGCACTGGTTATATGAATGCAAAAGATAATTCTAAAATTCATATGAAATAATGAAAGTGTCTGAGGCATCAAAGCAATCTTTGGTAAAAAGTACAAAACTGGAAACATCACAATTCCTGATTTTGAAAAAATTACAAAATTATAGTAGTCAAAACAGCATGATATTGGCATAAAGATGAAATTATAAACCAATAGAACAGAACAGAGATAACTGAATTAAACCCACATATTTATAGTCAACTGATCTCCAACATGATGTGAAGAATACACAACAAAGCAGGACACAGTTGCCCACTCCCATAATCTCAACTCAGAAAGCTAAGATAGGAAGATTGCAAGTTTGAGGCCAGCTTTGGCAATTTACCAAGACCCTATCTCAAAAAAAAGGGGGGCTGGGGATATATTCAATAGCAGAGAACCCCAACCCTCAGGAACACACACTCAAAAGAAGATTCACTGGAGCTAGGCATGGGGGTGCACACCTGTAATCACAGTAATTCAGGAGGCTGAGGCAGGTTTGAGGCCAGACTTGGCAACTTAGTGAGACCCTGTCTCAAAAATGAGAAGGGCTGGGGATGTAGCTCTCTGTCCAGCCAGTGCTGCTAGGTTCAATCCTCAGTACCTTACTGCCCCCTGCCCCCCCACACATAAAGAATAGGGAATGAAGACAGGGAGGGTTGTTTTTAACAGTGTTGAGAAAACTGGATTGTCACATGCCAAAGCAAAATATAATAAATAAATAAATAAATAAATAAATAAACAAATAAGAAATTGGATCTTTATCTTATACCATACATAAAAATCAAACTAAAATTGATAAAATACTTAAACAAAATACCCAAAACTATGAAATAATTAGGCAAAAATATAGGGGAAAATCTTCGTGACATTGACCTTGGCAATGATTTCATGAGTATGACACCAAAATCATAAACGACAAAAGCAAAAAAAAGCAAATGGCACCATATATAACTAAAAGCCTCTCTAAAGAAAACAGAACAATCAATAGTGTGAAAGGAAACCTATATAACAGAATACAATATTTACAAACACATATAATCCAGATATATATGGTTATACTCTATAAAAAGAACTCTTACAATTGATACAAAAATTAATAACCTGGTGCAAAGAAGAATGAAGGACTTGAATGGACATTTTTCCAAAGAAGACATACAAATGGGTATATTTTAAAATACTATTGCTAATTGTCAAAAAAATGCAAATCAAAACCTCAATGAGATATTACTTATCATCTGTTATAATGGTTATTATTTTTTAAAAATCAAGATATAGCAAGGATATAAAAAATTGCAATCCATGAATATTGATAATGAGAAGATCAATGATTCAGCTCTATGGAAAATAGTATGGAAGGTCTTTTAAAAATTAAAAATAGAACCAAAAAGCTGGGCGTGGTGGCACATGCCTATAATCTCACTACTTGGCTGAGACAGGAGAATCACAGGTTTGAAGCTAGTTTCAGGAACTTAGCAAGAACCTCAGCAACTTAATGAGATCCTGCATCAAAATAAAAAATAAAAAGAGGGCTGGGTTGTAGCTACAAGGTAGAATGCCCCTGGGTTCAATCTTCAGGACCCCACCCTCCAAAGAAAATAGAACTACCAGATGATCCAGTAATCCCTCTACTGGATATTTTTCCAAAAGAATTGAAATCAGAATCCCCAGGTGATTTTCATGCCTCTGTGTTTAATTGTAGGACTATCCACACTAGCCAAGATAAGGAAACAATTTAAATGTCCATGGACAAATGAATATAGAAAATATTATATAGTAGTCACCATTATCCAAGACCTCCAGTAGATAAATTGAAACCATGGAGAATACCAAACTCCTCTATATACATATACATGGACACACACACACACACACACACACACACACACAGAGTATCTTCTTTCTGTGTATACATACCTATAATAAGGTTTAATATATACATGAGGCATAGTAAGAGATCAACAACAATAGCTAATATTAAAATAGCACTTCAGAGCCATTATTAAGCAAAGTAAGAGTTCCTTGAGCACAAGCACTGCATTGCCATGACAGTTGATCTAGCAACTAAGATCGCTATCAAGATCTAGAATGTCAGCCGGGCGTGGTGGCGCACGCTTATAATCCCAGTACTTTGGGAGGCGGAGACCGGAGGATCCGGGTTCGCGGCCAGCCTCAGCTCTCTTGCTATCTCTCTCCCTGTCTCTCTCTCTCTCTCTCTCTCTCTCTCTCTCTCTCTCTCTTTCTCTCTCTCTCTCTTTCCTTAGTGAGGCCCTCCGCAACTTCGTGAGACCCGGTTTCAAAATAAAGTATAAAAAATAGGGCCGGGGGCATAGCGCGGAGGTAGAACGCCCCTGCGTTCAATCTCCAGTACCGCAAAAAAGATCTGGAATGTCTTCCAAAGGCTCGGGTGTTGAAGTCTTGGTCCCCATGGAGCAGTGTTCAGAAGTGAGGCTCTGGGAAGTGGTTGGGTCATAAGAGGGCTCTGACTTCATCAACAGATCAATCCATGAATGAGTTCATAGCTAATGGCATTATTGGGAGATGATGGAAAATTTAGGAGGTAAAACCTACTTGGAGGAAGTAGATTACTAAGGGCATGCCCTGGACCCAGCCCCCCCCTCCCCTCTCCTACCCTCCCTTCCCCTCCCTTCTTCTTCTTCTTCTTCTTCTTCTTCTTCTTCTTCTTCTCTCTCACTCTCTCTCTCTCTCTCTCTCTCTCTCTCAGTCTCTCTCTCTCTCCCTCTCTCTTTCCTGCCCTTCTTCCAAGCTGGAGGTGGGCAGCTTTGCCACACTCTTTCAACAGGATTTTCTGCCTGACTTCAGACCCAGAGAAATGGAGCCAGTTGACCATGGACTGGAACCTCTGAAACTATGAGCCAAAATAAGCCATTCCTCCTTTAAGTTGGTTTTCTCAGGTATTTTGTCTCAGTGATGAAATCTATCACAGAGACCAGAGGGTTGATGGTGTGTATGGTGTGGATATTCTAGACCAAAGGAAGATTCAGGTCCCAGGTGAGAAAAAGAGGGATGGTACAAGATTTCATCACACCACTCAGAATGGTACACAATTTAAAACCTATGATTTATTAGTTTCTATAATATTCTATTTAATATTTTCAGGCTGCAGTTGAACAAAACTATAGATAAGGAGAAATCATTGTATGTATATGAATGTGTATGTGTACACACACACACACACACACACACACACACACACACACACACGTATATACCGGGTACGCTGATACACTCCTGAGACAGGGGGATTTCAGGTTGGAGGCAACCATGCACTAATTTAGTGAGACCGTGTTTCAAAATAACAAATAAAAAAGTGATAAAGGTATAGCTCAGTGGGAGAATGCCTCTGGACTCAATCCCCAGTAACAAACATGCACACACACATACATAAATACACACACACATACATATACACACAATAGCCTTTAAAAATAAGAAAATTCTGAAATACTCCATAACATGAATGAACCTTGAGGTCTTTATGTTAAGCAAAATAAGCCAGTCACTGAGAAACAAATGTTTCATGAGTCCACATTTATGAGGTACCTGAAGTAGTCAAATTCATAGAATTGTAGCATAGAAAGATGATTGTCAGGGGCTGGAGGAATCTCTAGTCAATGGGCAGAAAGTTTCAATAAAGGAAGATAAACTCTAGAGATCTGAAGTACAACATTGTACATGTAGTCAGAAATAATGTATTCTACACTTAAAAATTTAAGAGGGCAGATCTTGAGTTGTATTTCTACAACAATTAAATTAAATCAAAGTAAATAGGAAAAGAATAATCACAAAGTACAAGTTGAGAAGTCTAGATAAGCTAATCCTATAAATTAGTGTGTTTTAATTTGGAGGCTATTCTGACAATATTTCAAACTAAATATGCCTCCACAATTTTTAAATGTATATATTATCCAAAAATTCTCACACAGGTTATATTCATTCTCTTTAATGTGAAACAAGGATAAATACAACGCTTTTCTTTGGTAAATAAAATGACTATTCTTTACCTGAATACAACATTCAACAATAGCCAATAAAATATCTTTATAAAATTTGAAATTGAAACTTGCTTAACAAATTAATGTGTTTTTCTCTCCTATTAATCCAGGATCAGGATTAATAGTTAAATATCTGACAACTTCCCCCAAAAGAAAAACAGAAAAAAATAAGAGTGTGAAATATTCTAAACAACAAATATGGGGCAATAACTATATATTTAAGAGTTTACCAATAACAAATTTTAGAAGAAAAAATCAGGGCCGTATTTATAACAACAATCAAAGGCAAAGGGTCAGAATATTTTGCGAATAAAATTCTCCAATAAATCATTAAGAAAATGCTTATTTCCCAATAGATGTGTGTAAAGGACAGAAACATTTCACAAAAGAAGAAAAAATGTTTAAAATTAGTTTATATAGAAAATCTGTCAATCTTTGAAATAAATTTTATAAAAATGATATATAGTAATGTCAGATTTTGACATCTTCACAGCTAAAGATAGATGAATTATTCTTAACAAAGTATGTATTCCTTTGACCCAGTAATTACAATTCTGGAAAACTAGCCCAAGAAAATAGATACAAACCCCTACATACATCATCCCAAGAGATATGCATTTCCACCGAGGCCTCTCCCTCTTCACTTGACACACAGAACCTTGATTCAAGCTCTCAAGGTGAATGAGAACCTACTCCAACTAAGTTGGCATCTTCAATCCTCAGCACACCCACAGACCCATCTACACCCCTCACACACACACCAAGACCTGTTGGAACTCAAGGGACCTGCAAGGCAGGCTGCTTTCCTCTTTCCAAAGTTCTAAGTAGCTGGCCTATGTGCCCTCTCTCTAAGAAAAAGAAATTGAATCTCCTTAGGGAATTTATCAGATAAAAAGAAGTTTTATTATTAGTGTTGAAGTCTACTAGTGAAATTTATGGGTTAATTCTTAAATGGCAACTATTTTTCTATTGGTCCTAGACATTATGGACCAGAAAGAGGAAATTAGGATTGTAATTTATCCAGCAGATTTCCTTTGGTGGGTTAACAGGTGTCAGACATAGTGGTGAACCAAAAGATATTGTTTTATCTAGTGGAAAGTGACATATATTTAACAAGTAAATAAATGTATAATATGGGGAAGGGATATTTTCTTTCTCATATGTTGAGCCTAAAGCTGAAAAAATTGAGACACTTAATTTTTCAAATGGTTGTTCTGCTATACAAAGTTCTAAGATAGCCTCCTGAAGGGTAAAACTTTAAGAATAAAAATGTAGCCACAATTTTATAACCATATTAAAATTATAGAAATGTTTTCTAGTTTAAAATTATATCATATGTTCTGGGTCAAGTTTTATTTAAAATAGCTGTGAAGACACAGAAGAGATAAAAAATAATGATAATCACCTTGTAGCTAGGAAAAACCATAATAACAGAACAAATAATGGAATATAGAAAGATTATCATCTAATATCTGAAATGTTCTTTCATCTTAAAATTCAACTTGCCAGATAAAAGAAATGCAAAATCTTTTTCTTCTTTCCCTTTTGTTTGTATATTTGTTCAGGGAACCAGTTATTTAACAGTGAAAAATCTAAACAGTAAATCTAAGAATGTTATACTTTGTATAAGAATGATATTTGAGGTGGTCCCTCAATATTACACCCTTTATGTTATTGTTTATAGATATGCATTCCTAGTAAACAGCTGGACAATAAATTGGGGCATGGTGGATGGCTAATGAGAGGTACCTAGAGAGAAGAGGGATTATTTTTACCAGGGTATTGTCTGGAGTTTTTAGTTCATGTAAATTAAACACTCAATATAGGAATAGAAAAGGAAGTGCCTTGGTAGCATTCATGCTAATAACTGTCATTTTTTACATCATTCCAGTTTATTAGAATCAGGACTGGAGGTTAGGTAACAGCCCACTTCAACCCTGCAATCATGCTAGCTATCATACTAGCTAATGCAGGATAACTACAGGACATTGGGTAGGACTTTGAAATATCCCTCTGCATCTTCCTTTTAGCTCTAATAAGTGTTTTTAAATAAATGTTTTTTATCTAACTTAAAAAAAGGAAAATGAGCAATACAAATTGCCTGACTATTGGAAACTTCTTGTCAGGATAAATCTCTTATCATTATAGAATAATTAAATAAAAGAAAAAATACCCTAATATTTCATCAGTTGAAACATACTGACTGACAAGCAGGGAGATAGAATGGTTTCCTAATGTTTCAAAGAAAGATCTTAACTGAGAAAAGGTTGTATACGACAAGTAAGCATTTCAAAGAAATATGTATTCACCTTTGATTAAAGTGTATTACTGGCATAGAAAAGAATTTTAAAATTATTCCCAAAATTCAAAATGAAGGAACAGAGAAATGCAAAGAACAAGAAAGGATAGGTATAGAGAACACATAAAAGAAATTCAAGTTGAATAATTTTATCTAAAAATATATCAGAAAACGATAGGGAAGCAAAAGGCTTATTTAATAAGTCAATATGGGAATATATTTGGGGAATGGCCATTTTGAACCCAAAAATTTAACTAGTGACAAATATTTTATTTGTTTTCAAATAATAAGCATGACATTTGGTTATGGGTATGATGGAGATGTTCCTGGAATGACACTGCTCCTTTTGAGAACAATTAAAATGAGGAAATAGGCAAATGTCTTTTTTTTTGTGTGTGTGGTACTGGGTGTTGAACTCGGGAGCATTCTACCTCTGAGCTACACCCACAGTCCTATTTTATTTTTTATTTTGAAACAGAGTCCCATTAAGTTGCTGAGGCTGGCTGCAATCCTACATTCCTTCTGTTTTAGCCTCAGAATACTGAGATTACAAGCATGCACCACTCCTGACTAAATGTCTGTCTTTATCCACTTTGGAGAGCCAAAACATCAATATGGAATGGAGGAAAAAAGATTACCCAGAGAGAAGAACTGTGAAGAAATGTGAGGACATTCTGTGGCTTTTTCTTCAGGGCATTTTCTGATTTCACCCCATAGGCAAGTGTTCAACCATCTAGAGGAGAGAGAGGGATGGGGAAAAGTTCATCAATGGGAATTAAGTTACAGTTAAAAAGGTGTGAAAATTTCTGGTATGCTACTTCATAGCAGGGTGACTGTAGATAACAATTATGTATTGTGCCTTTCAAGAAACTAGAAGGATTTTGAAAGTTTACACCATAGAGAAATAGTTTGAAGAAATATATTTAATCTGATTTAAACATTATACAATGTATACATGTATGTGTTGAAACATCATAAAAATGTCAAAAATCCCCACAAAATGTCAATTTTTATGTCTTAGTTAAAAATAAATTCAATTTTTTTAAATCTTTATTTTGCCCTGGAAGAGATGACTATTGAGAAGCTGAGATGGAATACAGTTTTTGGTACTTTTACAGATTAGAAAAAAACAAACTTGAGAGGTAAAAAAGACAGGAATAAGAATTTAGCTTAATGAGAAGGGAGGGGTGACAGCTTAAACCCATAACTAAGTCTCTTTCCCCCTTAAGAGAGTTGCTGGAAAGTAGAGGGGCATCAGCAATTAAGTCAATAGCTAAAGCACTTCTGGGAAGCAAAGCAGAGTCTAGCTGTCTCATCAGGGTGAGAAGACAAAGATTAGAGGTGAGAGCCTTCCATGTGAGGAGACCCTGGTGAGCATGCTGGCTCTGAGACAGAAGTCTTACTAGGTCTGGCCCACAAATGAAGATAAACCAGACAAGACTATTGTGCGTATTGTAATGAACAGAGGGCTGCACCCGAGCAGTATTCACAGTGGTTGATGTTCCTTGGGCTGAAAAAGATATGAAGTCTAGAAAATTTACTTGAATTGTAAAGGACAAAAAAAAAAAAAACCTTTATAAAGGCATTGGTTTTATTTTGTTTTTCTAGGCTGAGGACTTAATTACCACAAAAGGTGGTCACTGCCAGATGACTGTTGATGAGAAAAAGGAAAATTCCTAGACTTTTGAGGAATTACAGGATTTGACCCTCAAAAGACATCAATTCCATGTGACTCAAAATGCTGCATTGGTTTGCCACTATAAGGAGGAGCTAGAGTCTAGTTTATTAATGAAATTTTAATTTAGGTTCGTCTCATGATAGGTTCTGTGAGATTCCAACTACATTCTGTGGTTATTTTCTCAGCTATATAATGCACAGTGAAATGCATACATTCAACAATCAAAATAATCACTTTACTGGTTCAGTGTCCTATGGAATAAGAGCTACTGTGGTAGGACTTGCCAAGCAAAAGACATTGGAACTTCTTCCTATAAAAACCTTAAGGCAAAATCAATGTCATAACCATGGAAAAATGGTAAACTTGCATGCCAATGTCACAGACTTGAAAGAGAAAAGGGTGGTTGGTGATTCCCCCCATTTATTTAATTTTTATACTTTCATTAGTGCATTATAGTCTCATATCATAATGTAGTTCATAGTGATATTGATATATATGCACACAGCACTTGGTGGGCTTTCCCCAGCTCCCTCCCCACTTCCCCCTTTCCCATACAGTATATTGAGATTGACATTGGTATTTTCACATATATACACAATGTCAATGGAAGTGATTCCTTCATTGATTCTCCCTCTCCTACCTACCTTCCTAGACCACCTCCCGGGACCCACTGGAGTTTCTCCTCCATTATCTGAAATCCCTCAGGTATCCTAATGACTCCCTAGTTTCTGCATATGAGAGAAAACATATGACCCTTCACTATCTGTGACTAGCTAATCTCGCTTAACATAATATTTTCCAGGGCCATTCATTTTCCTGTAAATGACATAATTTTGTATTGTATCTATATCTCATAGTTTTTAATCCACTAATTTGTTGATGGACACCTAGATTGATTCCATAATTTTGCTATTGTGAATTTTGGTGCCATAAACATGGATATGCATATATTACTATAATATTCTGATTTCAGTCCCCTTGGAAAGATACCCAGGAGTGGTATAACTGGATCATATGTTGAATTCATTCCCACTTTTCTGAGGAATCTCCACACTGATCTCCATAGCAGCTGTATTAATTTGCAATCCTATCAACAGTGTAGAAGATTCCTATTTTGCCACATCCTCATCATAATTTATTGTTGTTTGACTTCTTGATATCTTATTAGGGATACATGGAATCTCTGTAATTTTGATTTGCATCTCCCTGATTGCTAATAATATTGAACATATTTTCATGCATTTATTGGCCATTTGCATTTCTTCTTTTTTAGATTTTTTTAATGTTAAGTCTTTTAAGTACTTTGCATATTCGAGATATTATTCCTCTATTAGAGGAATAGATGGCAAAGATCTTCTCTCATTCTGTAGGCTCTCTCTTTAGATTATTGATGGTATCCTTTGATGAGTAGAAACATTTTAGCTTCATGCCATCCCATTTGTTCATTTTTCTAGTTTTAATTTCCTGAGATTTTGGGGTCTTATTGAGGAAGTTTCTACTTTTTCCAATCTGTTGGAGTGTTTGACCTATACCTACCTCTAGTAATTTCAAAGTCTCTGGTCTATTTTCCAGGTCTTTCATGCATTTCAAGTTGATTCTTGTGCAGGGAGAGAGGTAGGAATTTAATTTCCTTTTTCTACAAATGGATAACTAGTTTTCACGATACCATTTGTTGAAAAGGCTGTCTTTTCTCCAATATCTGTGTTTGGCACCTTTTTCAAAAATCAATTGGCTATAAGTGTGTGGATTCTTTCTGTATCTTCTATTCTGTTCCTTTGTTCTATGTGTCTGTTTTTGTGCCAATGAAATGCTGTTTTTATTGCTCTCGCTCTATAGTATAATTTGAAATCAGGAATTGTGATGCCTCCTGGATGATTCTTATTGCTGAGAATTGCTTTGGCTATTCTGGGTTTTTTGTGTGTTTGTTTATTCCTCCATATGAAATTTAGAAATGGTTTTCTAGATCTGTGAAGAATGACATTGGTATTTTTGATAGGGATTGCATTGACTCTGTAGATCATTTTTGGTAGAATGGCCATTTTGATAATATTTATTCTGCCTATCCAAGAGCAAGGGAGATCTTTCCATCTTCTAAAATCTTCTCCAATTTCTTTCTTTAGTGTTTTATAATTTTCATTGTAGAGGTAGGTCTCTTACCTTCTTGGGTGGATCTATTCCTAGGTATTTTATTGTTTTTGAGGTTACTGTGAATGGAACTTTTTTTCTGGATTTCTTTTTTAGAGGATTCATGGTTGGTATATAGAAAAGCTACTGATTTTTTATATTGATTTTGTATTTTATTACTTTGCTGAATTTGTTAATCAGCTCTAGAAGTCTTTTGGTTGAGTTTTTTTGAGTGTTCTAAATATAGGATCATATAATCTGCAAATAGAGATAATTTCAGTTCTTCTTTTCCTATTTCAATTCCTTCAATATCCTTCTCTTGCCTTATCATTCTGGCAAGAGTCTCGAGTAGTATACTGAAAAGGAGTGGTGATAGTGGGTCTCCTTGTCTTGTTCCTGATTTTAAGGGGAATTCCTGAAGTTTTCCCCCAACCATATGATGTTGGTTTTGAGTTTATTGTATATTGCCCTCATTATGTTGAGATAAGTTCCTTCTATTGCAATTTTCTGCATTGTTTTTAACATGAATGGGTATTGGATTTTGTCAAATGCTTTTTCAACATCTATTGAGATGATCATGTGATTTTTGTCTTTAGTTCTATTTATGTGGTGAGTAACATGTATTGACTTATGTATTTTGAACCAGCCTTGCATCCCTGGAATGAAACCAATTTAGTAATGGTGTATAATTTTCTTGACATGGTTTTGAATGTGAATCACTAATATTTTGCTTAGAATTTTTGCATCTATGTCCATAAAGGATATTAGTGTGTAATTTTCTTTTCTTGAGGGTTCTTTATTTGGTTTTTGTATTAAGGTCATACAGGCCTCATAGGAGGAGTTTGGAAAGATTCCATCTCTTTTGATTTTCACAGACTAACTTTTGAAGTATTGGGTTCAGTTCTTCTGTACAGTTTTGTAGAATTCAGCTGGTAATCTGTCTGGACCTGGGCTTTTCTTTGATGGAAGACATTTTGTTGCTGTTTATATCTCTTTGCTTGCTATTGGTCAGTTTAGATTTTATATATGCTCTTGGTTCAATTTAGGTAGGTTGTATGTGTCTAGAAATCTGTCAATTTTTTCTATGTTTTTCAGTTTATTGGAGAATAAATTTTCAAAATAGTTTCTGATGATCCTCTGGATTTCCACACTGTCTGGAGATGTCGCCTGATTCATTTCTGATTTTAATAATTTAGGTTGATTCTTTCTTTTGGTTATGTTGACTAAGGGATTCTAAATACAGTTAATCTTTCCAAAGAACCAATCTTTTGTTTTGTTGATCTTTTGTATTTTTTTTCTGTTTTTCTTCTCTATTTCATTAATTTTGCTCTAATTTTAATTATCTCCTAATTTCTACTGGATTTTGAGATTAGTTCCAGTTTTTCAAGGTCATTAAGGTGTGTCATTAGGTTATTTATTTGGTTACTTTCTGTTTTTATTATGTGGACACTCAGTGCTACAAATTTTCCACTTAAAACCACCTTCAAAGTGTCCCATAGATTTTGGTATGTTGTGTCTCTATTTTCATTGAATTCTAGGAATATTTTTATTTCTCCCTCATTTCTTCTATGATTTAGTCCTCATTTAAAAGTGTATTATTTTGTATCCATGTATTTATGTAATTTCTTTTGGTTTTCCTGTTGATGATTTATACTTACATTCCATTATGATTTGAAAAGATGCAAGGAATTATATTACATTTATTTTTATTTTGCTTGAACTTGCTTTGTGGCCCAGAATGTGGACTATTTTGGAGAAAGTTCCATGAGCAGAAAGTTCCATCTTTTGCCTAGAAGATCGATCAAGTGGTGTGAGCAATGTGTTGAAGTCTCCAAATATTATTTTATTGGGATCTATTTGAGACCCAATGTCCCTAAGAGTTTGTTTTTTAAAAGTGGGTGCAACACGCTGGGCGTGGTGGCACACGCTTATAATCCCAGTACTTTGGGAGGCAGAGACCGGAGGATCCAGGTTTGCGGCCAGCCTCAGCTCTCTCTCTTTCTCTCTCTCTCTCTCTCTCTCTCTCTCTCTCTCTACTTAGTGAGGCCCTCTGCAACCTTGTGAGACCCGGTTTCAAAATAAAGTATAAAAAATAGGGCCGGGGGTGTAGCGCGGAGGTAGAACGCCCCTGGGTTCAATCCCCGGTACCACACAAAAAAAAAGTGGGTGCAACACATATTTGAGGCATAAATGTTTGCTACCATTAAATCTTTTCATTGGACTGTTCCTTTTATTAGTAAGAAGTAACCCACTTTTTGTCTTTTGATAAGTTTTAGCTTAAAGTCTGCTTTGTTGGATATGAGTGTTGCTACTCTTGCTTGTTTTCAGTCTCCATTTGCATGGTATATCTTTTTCCATCTTTTCACATTTAGCCTATGCATGTCTTTGCCCATAAGGTAAGTCTCTTGCAAGCAGCATATAGATGGATTATTTTCTTTATTCCACATTGCCGGTCTATGCCTTTTAATTGGGGAGTTTAGACCTCTGACATGCAATGTTATTATTGAGAGATTGTTTTTGTTCATTCTCATTTTTAGTTATATTTTCTGCTTCATCTAGTGTTATTTTTCCTTTGCTTAATTGCCTTTCTGGTGGAATTCACCCCTTCTCCATTTCTGGTATTTCTTTTTTCTTCTTTGTATTTTATTTCTTTAAGTATTTTCTCTCATGCCAGCTTAGTAGTCATGAATCCTTTTAGTTTCTGCTTGTCTTGAAATGTTTTTATTTCTCTATACATTTTGAATGATATCTTTGCTGGATATAGCAGTCTTAGTTTGAAGTTGTTCTCTTTCAGGGTTTGGAATACATCATACCGGTCCCTCCTGGCTTTGATGAATTAGGTTGAGAAGTCTGGAGTGATTCTAATTGGTTTTCCCCTCAATATCACTCATTCTTTTGTTCTTGATGCATTTAAGTATCTTTCTTTGGCCTCTATGTTAGTCATTTTGATTATTATGTGGCGTAGAGAAGTTCTTTGGTCTTGTCTTATAGGTGTTCTAAATGTCTGCTCTAAATGGATGTTCAACTCTTTTCCTGTGTTTGGTAATTCCCTAATATTATTTTGCTGAAAAGAAATAATACCTAATGCCCTTGGTTTGTGCTTTGAGACCTTCAATGCATAATTTCCCTAAGTTAGGTCATTTCATATTATTCCATATTTCTTGAATGTTCTAGTCATGTTGTATTGTCTTCTCTATATTGTTGACTGTGTGGTCAGTTTTGAATGAGTTATCTTCAAAGAGTGAGACTATTTTCCATATGGTCTAGGCTGCCAGAGGTGGTTTCTATTGAGGTCTTTAATTCATTTATTGTCTCCTTTCTTTCATTCAGAGCCTTTTTTTTTTTTTTGGTTCTTTCTTAGGACCTCAATTTCTCTATTCCTATATTCTTTAATTTTCTGGACACTCTCCAATTTCATTTCTGGGCCATCAAGTCATATTGAAAATCAAAATTCTGAATTCTCCTGGTGTTTTCTGCAGCTCAGTATTGGTGATCTCTCTTGTTGAGTTGTGGGAGCTTATGGTTTCCCCATTGGTCTTCATTCTCATGTCTTCAGAATTTTCAGGTTTATATTTCTGTTTCCTTGGCATCATCTTCCTTTTTGTATGAGAATCCAATGTATATTTGTTATCCCTTTATAATAAGGCCTGTTCTGGGTGTATATATTTGCCTCAACAAATCTATATCATATAAGCAGACTTCCGAGTTTGTCCCCTAGAACCTCTTTAAAAAGATACAGTTCTTAGTGCAGGAAAACAGGAGTCTCTGGTTGGCTGCAGGCCACTGTGCTCTCCAAGCCCAAATTCAGTATAGCTAGATCCTATGATGTTCTGTTCAGCGCCTTAGGCCACCTGGTTTCGATTAAATGCCCCACAGACACAACCATTGCACTGCTGGTTGTGAACCCATGAGACTCTGAAAAGTGCTGATCTATGGCCTCTAGAGCCACTAGGCCTAAACTCAGCAGGTCCTGAGATTACTATGTTACGAGATTGTGATCCAGCTGGCTGAGCTTTGATGGCCCAAGGGACAATACCACTGATCTGCTGGCTGTGATCAAGTGGAGCCTGCCAGTCACTGGCATGTGTGCTCACCAAGCATAAACTCTGCTGGCAGAGAAAGTATTGTGTTCCCAGCCTATACCTGTGATCATGTGAATCCCTGCTGGTCCCTGGCCTCCCTGCTCTCAGGGCCCAATCTCTGGCAGGGAGGGATTGTACCGTTCTGAGCCTGGGGCATGGGACATTCAGTTATTTAGCCGCAGTGACACTGCAGCTGTTAGGAGAAGCTGCAATCATGTGAAATCTTGTTGGTCTTCAGCCTTGGTGTTTGTGGTGTCCAATCACCGCTGGGCCTGAGTTTATAGCCTTCCAAGCCTGCAGCATCATTTGCTGAGCTATTTCACCCCACAGACATAAACTGCTGGTGGTCCTGTGGTGATTGCTGGAGACGCTATAGGGCCATGGTGCACTGCTGACCCTAGGTTTCATCTACCAAGTGTCCCTTGGGACTGTATGCTAATTCACGTCTCCGCTGTGTCAGACTGTAGCCTCCCACCCCCACCTCCGCAGGGATGATTTACAAACTCACAGAACAACAGGTCTGTTTGTTGCCATGCAAGTCCCTGTATCTGAGCAGGCTCCCACTAGGAAGCTTTGTAAACTCAAGGTCTTGACAAGTGCTTCTCAGGTCCCTGCAGGAAGGGACGAGTTCAGCTGCAGCCACAGGAGTTTGCTGGGCAATTTGCCTGCTTGGTCTGTAGATTCATAGACTTATTGGTCTTGAGGAGGTGGGTTGTAGCCACTGAATTCCCTACAAAAGGATCCTGTCATTTCTTAGTCTGAGTTCAGCTGCAGCTGCAAGAGTTCTCTGGGTAGTTTGGCTGTGCAGTCTGGGGAGTCACAGTCTTGAGATATTTGAGTATGGAGAGAAGAATGTGATTGCTTTTGATGATGATTTTCTGCAATCACTGGCTCAACAAGATTCTGTTTCTTCTTTGCTGGAGTTGGTCTCTGAAAGCCTCCAAGTCCCAGAGCCACCAGCCCTGCATGGGCTTGCCAAGATGGAACTGCCTCTACTCTCTGAACACCAGGTGAGATGAGTGGAGCTCTTTTTAGTCCTCTGCTCTCTGTGCTCCATCCGATTCCACCACATTTTGACTGTCTTTCTTCTGTTGAGTTCTGATTGTTTTTCTTCTCTTGCCAAGAATCAGTCTTCCCACTGGTTGAGTTCTGAGTCTCAGAGCAACCAAAATGCTCTGTCTTCATTTATTCTACCATCTTTAATCTCCAGATTCCCCCTATCTAACTTATCTTTTTGTGAAAAAAACAAATGGATTTTAGAGGACAGTGGATTACCCTAAACTTAACCATGTTTTAATTCTATTGTCAGCTCCTTTACTGGAGCTTTATAGAGCAAATAACCACATTACTGTTCCTTGGTATGCAGCTATTAAGCAAACACACACACACACACACACACACACACACACACACACACACTATAACCTGTTAGTAAAAACCATCAAAGTAAGTTTGCTTTTACCTGACAAAGATAACAATATATATCAATAATGTTTACTACCTTACCTCAGAGATATAGGAATTCATGATAATTTACTCTTTGGGAGCATATTTTATACTTTATTCTGGTCCACTTCATTGATGTTATTATTCTGACTGTACAAGGCAAGCAAGTAGTAGATACCGATGCACCTTCCCATGACACATGTACTTCTCAGTCAATTGAGCAACTCTGCTCAGGAACAAATTTAAGGAGGGTACCAAAACACTTGGTATTTACCATAATTAGTATTTTAAAGTAATATTTAAAGAAACTACACTGACGAAAAACTTCATGACAAAAAACTATTGGAATTTTAAATTTTAGGATGTGTACTACTGATTTTTATTCCTTTGGGGCTCTAATATGGTGTAACATGGCACTGTACTATTCTTAGACAGTAAAAGAGCCAACCAAAGTTACTACAGACAAAGGGCTTTATTATAGGGATCTCAGTTATCACAAATGTGCAAGAGGTTGGAAGAATAAAGATTTGGAAGGCTATCACCAGAGAATCATAAAAATAGCCATTACTCCTTTAGCTTTATGCAGTTGAGTAAATTGGAAAGCTACTACAGGTTAGGGGGAAATGGTTAGCCACCAAATTTACATCATAAAATGGGAGCTTATAGAGAGTTCTACATACTTCCATTACTGTCATATGCAACTAGTGGAATAGTAGATGAAGCCACCTTGTCTAGATGAAGCCACCACATCTGGCAAAGTTATCATGCCTGACAACCATATATTCTCCTTAGAACAATGGCCTATGCTTCACTTTTGCTTTCAAATCATGAGTTAGCTCCTCTTGTTGGTAAACTCCAACCTGGATCCACAGAGGAAATAGGATGCCAATGAAATGTTCCAGTGTTGCACATGTGGTTGTGACAAATAGACATCTCAGCATCCATGCACAGTGCTTTCAAACATGTCTCACTGAATATCAAAAAAGGAGGGTCTCAGCCAGGCATGGTGGCGCACGCTTGTAATCCCAGTACTTGGGAGGCAGAGACCGGAGGATCTCGGTTCGTGGCCAGCCTCAGCTACTTAGTGAGGCCCTCCGCAACTTCATGAGACCTGGTTTCAAAATAAAGGATAAAAAATAGGGCCAGGGGTGTAGCTCGGAGGTAGAACGCCCCTGGGTTCCATCCCTGGTACCGCAAAAAAAAAAGGAGGGTCTCATTCTTCTGCCTGAAGAAGCACAACTATGCCCTAAAAAATTCTATAATTATATGCAAACGTCTATCAGTAACTCAAATAGATGTTCATTAGAAAACCAAAATAAACTCAGTAGCACCTTTAAATGGAAGAAATAGGAGTAAATTTTCATATTTTCTTTCTAGGTTTTCTAATAATTATTAATATATTTGATATTATTTCATATCTGCTTTAATCATTAGAATAACATAATAGAATTTGAATGACAACTGAGGAAATGCATCATGAAATGATTTTGCTCACTCTACTTATTTTCTTATAAATCTTTGTTAAAGTACCCATTTGAAAATAAAAAAAATTATTTTGGTGCTATTTTGTTGTGGTTTGAATAATACAAAAAACAAAATGAGATTGGATATAGTATGGTAGGAAACACTGGAATTCAAATGTGTGAATCCATCATTCACACCCAACTTCCTTCCTTAAACAGAAATCTCCAAGAAGAGGCAAGGCTACTTTTGGCCTTGTCCATTTCCTTTTTTTTTTTTTTTTCGGTACCGGGGATTGAACCCAGGGGCATTTTACCTCTGAGCTACACCCCCGGCCCTATTTTTTTGTACTTTATTTTGAAACCGGGTCTCATGAAGTTGCAGAGGGCCTCACTAAGTAGCTGAGGCTGGCTGCGAACCCGGATCCTCCAGTCTCCACCTCCCAAGTACTGGGATTATAAGCATGCGCCACCACGCCCAGCTTGGCCTTGTCCATTTCCTCCATCCATAGCAGATGTCCAAAATAGATAGAGACAGTACCTGGATGGATGGATGGATGGATGGATGGATGGATGGATGGACGGATGGATATCATCGTGTATTCTACATAATGTTTTTCTACCTGTTTTTGTCCCATTAATGCATTACAAAATCA
Organism: Glis glis; assembly: GCA_004027185.1. Taxonomy (NCBI): domain Eukaryota; kingdom Metazoa; phylum Chordata; class Mammalia; order Rodentia; family Gliridae; genus Glis; species Glis glis. The sequence continues at coordinate 29,895 of PVJS01005789.1, forward strand.
TCTCTTCCCCGTTTCAGACAATTCTTATTGTATCAACATCACAATTCTTACATGTATATGATCTGTTTGCTAAACGTTTAGTGCTTATGGCAACAAGGTCCATAGCATTACAAACATGATCATATTAAGTAGTATTGGTATTACATTTGAAAATAACTATAACTTTTTATTCTTTTTCTAGAATAATTATTTTAACAGCCTTTGTAAGAACAAAATGTGCTGATCCTATCTCCCTCTGTTTTTTTTTATAGTTCCCTAAGCATTCAGTGCAGTGAAAAATTCATTGATGAAATAAAAATAATATAACGAAAATACATGGGATGCTACTCCTTTAGTCTTCTTTTACTCTGTGTCTTTTGTTCAATGTGTAGGATAGTTTTGGTGAGTATTTTGACTCTGCTCTTGACATAGTTTATTTATGTCTTTTTATGTTTTCCCAAATTATTTACTTAGAATTATTCAATTCAACAAAAATTATTTTTTCCTTTTGAGGCCTCCATATATATTACACACACTTTTTTCCCAAGGGAGATAATTTTAGTAGAAATAGCTCAACTGTTTCACTTTCAGAGAGTATATTTTTATATCTTTAGATATGTATCTTGTGGTTGCAGTACCTATTATGACAACTCTATAGTTATTTTTTAATGTTAATCATTTTTCTGAGACCATATATAAATACTTCGCTTTTAAATAATTTTGACTTTAACCTGAAGATCAATGGGCAGCTAATCATTTCTGGGAGAAAAAAAGAAACTTGATTATTTAGTGTTTTCTAACCAGTCTCACAGCAAAATATTTGCAATTTATATCAGCTACTCTGCAGAAAAATAGTCTATATTTTCCCTAAAAACAATATTCTTTCACTCTTTTGTTCTTAAACCATTTCTGAAAATAGATGTTATCTTTTGACCATATGTATCATAAAAGTACTAGTGATAAGACTTAAATGGCTATTTTCTTTTGTTGTATTTATAATTAAAAGGTTTTTCATTTCTAAATCATTCAAATTCCTGAATGCACACAACTATTCACTCTTGAATTTCTGTATTTGGACGTATACTAAGTTAAAGTACTTCTGAAATAGTCTAAAGGAATTAAGTTTATGAAATACATTTTAAGGGAATTAAGCATATGGAATAATGGAATAAGAAATATGTAACTAATGGGTCTACAGGTTGTATCTAATGTTAAATATGAGAATTAAAATATGACAGCAAAAGTCTAACCAACTAAAATGCTGAAGCAAATTTGGATAGCCATTTTCCTTGGCAAAAACAAACATCTGAAGTAATTAAGTATTGGAAGATGGCTTGGAGTGAGTGAGAGAAGGAATTTACTTTCCTTCTGATAAAAGAATACTTACCAATAACTTCAGCTGAATTGCTATTGCTGGGAGAATATTTCAGTGCTAATAAACTTCATAAACATATTCCAACAAGAGATGTTATAATTACAGATATCTAGACAATTTGTCCTTAGACCACAAAAAAGAAGTTTCCACTTATGCATAGAGATAAGTGGAATGAGCAGGAGTAACTTATAAGAATAAAGGGTAAAATATAAAAATATAAATATGAGAATAAGTATAAGAACATAGGCATGAAATGTAAAGGAAGTCCACATTTTTATCAAGAGATACTGCATTGACGAGCAAAGAGTGCATAGATGCTGAGGACTAACGGAGAAATTGTTAAGATTCAGAGAATCTCCAATAAACTATTTTACACTAACCAGAGCTAAAGTTTTCCCAAGTCATTTGTATTAGGCAAATTTTGAAAATCCATGCTTTAAGATTTTGCATTTATTTCCTCAGCATTACCAGTTTTTATATCAGAACTTACATCAAAATCCCTCTAAATTCAATACAGGACCTTTTTTATGTTTTAAGAATTCAGTTAATACATAAATAGTTTTTACATTTCTAGTCATCTCCATTAGATTGTCTTGCTGTCCTGTAAAGTTTGTTTCCCGTTCTAGTACCTATTCTTTGTGCCTCTCTTCTTTATTCTGGGTTTATGTATGGCCTAAAGGTCTGTTACTCCGGAATGTTTTCCTGTTGACTTGCTTTACCCTTTGGCATTTGATTTTGAATTAACCCTTCCCATCTCCTTAAGTTCTCTGTAAGTGCCTAACAGAACAGACCATCCCCTTTGGTTCTCAGCTGCAGTTACAAACTCTCGTCCACTCTCCTGGAAGTATGTTCTCTCAGATTCTAGGTGACTTTCAAGGTCCCTTAAGTCTTCACTTCTTTCCCATAAATTCCAGCTTTCTGCTGCCCTCTCCTGGACTATTTTAGCATATAAACATTCAATTCTAGTGTTGAAAGTAAATCTTGGCTTTTACATTAGAAGGAAGTGAGGCAATGATTCTCAGAAACGGACTGTGCACCAAAATCTCTTGGGATTTCACAAATACAGTGTAAGTTACACAGCCTCTCACTCAAAGATTAGTATGCTGTATATCTGAGGCAGGGGTCGTGCATCTTCACTTTTAATAGGCAGTCAGGGTTACTCTGATTCATTTGAACTCTAAACCATGTTTTAATAAACCCTGGAACAGAAAAATCTGACTCAAGGTCTTGATTATAACCTCGTTGAAAGAACAACCTTGAAAAGATGATGATAATTTTGAAAAATCTATTTACATGCCTTTCCATTTAAATGTTTTACATTTTTAATGTAAATGGCCAAACTAAACTATTGATCAGTATTTCAGAGTTATATCATTGATATGTAAAGTTAGAGCAAAACTTACAGGAATATTAATATCTAGCTGCAAGTAGAAGCAATGACTTCTAACTTTTATATATTAACTAATCATCTTATTCTTAAGGTTATTTGCTCTGCCCCGATTTTCATATTGACTAGTTTGCATAGCATGCTAGATCTTTCTTGCTATAATCAAATGATTTCAATTAATTTTACTGACCTTATTTGTAAGCGTAAGGTCAATATTCCTTAAGGATTGATTTTTTCTTAAGAAGGAAATATGTGAGAGGTGTTCAAGAGAGAAGATAAGAGACACAATACCAAATTCTTTTCCACTGAGGCTTAGAATAGCATTTCTCTGTCTCAGTCTCTAAATGTGTGATTTGCAACCTTAGTCCCATATCAGAATTATCTGGGAACGTTAAGAATGTATCCACTCCTGAGTCCCACTCACATAGGTCCTAACTTAATTTTTCTGGGTATATTTTGAGTCTCAGGATTTTGAAAGCCCCCAGGTTAGTCCGATGTGCTCTAAAACTTTTTAACTTTGACTTCTTACCAGAACATTAATTCTTGATCATCTGTTCTCTCAATTTCTTGGACACTCCTTCTGCCTCGTCTTCATTTACTATAATCCTTATCCTGTAACTATTCATAGAATATATACTTTCTCAAACATGTTAAAACTAAGGGTCATGTTTCTTAAATAGATAGGTCAGTATTAAGGAGAGGGGACCATTTATGTAGTATTCTGTTTTTTTTCATCTTTAATAAGTAGAAAACTGATATTTTCCAAAATATTGCCAGAAAGGATCTTTTATCCTTTTTTTCTCTAAAGTAGGTGAAAAATAAAAAGCTAATTACTACCCTTTTGTTTTCTGTATCCATTGCTTTTACTAAAAATATGTAGTTATCTCTTAATTCTGATTCTGGCATTGAAATTAGTCTATGTTACTCCTAACTTACATGGAATAGTCATTTTGTATTCACATTCTATAAAGGATTGACAACAAACACACCATTGTCTTCTGACAGAAAATGGAATCCTAAAAATAATTATTTTACAGATAAAATAGTATTATTGATGGGGTGTAGAGTGGCTTGATATCACATGTAAACAGAGCTTTTTGAGTTTGGGCTCAGCATGAATTTGTCTAAGATCAGGACATAACATTTTTCAATTAATTTTTTAATTAATTAGGACTCTCTGAAGAGTTATCATTCTTTAAAACTAGAATAAAGTTTTAGCTCATAAATTAAATAACTGAGTACTTTCAAGTGTCCATTGTCATTGGACAATGTTAAACTATCATGTGAGAAGTGTAGAGGACAATGCTTTTCTACAGCTGCAATAGGAAGATTTTTAGGTGCCTTAAAAGGTTGAATTAATTCCCTAAGTAATTCAGTGACAGAGAGAAGAAAACTCAGGCAGGCCGGCACTTTTACATTTAAGTCTTTATTGTACATTTTTAATTGAAAGATAAATTTAAGTAGGGATTTGGACTGCCTTTTAAGTAAGGTCAAAATCCAGCTATAAGAAACAACCTTTTCATAAATCCTGTTCACAGTCCTTCCTAAAGAAGAATGTACACAAATATAATGAGATAAAGAAAATGCTATATTCTTGGTAGTTTGTACACCCTCTGTCTCAGAACATTTGTGGGAAAAATTCGCCAAATTTTCTAATCATGAGACAGTTGGGAAGTGAGGTTGTTGCCCCAGAGACCTAGAGAGTATATCAAGAGACAAGCAAAATGAGTTAAAGCTGAATAAAAGAAGGTCATGGAAAGAGTTATTTTCAGGAAACTACTATAATCATAAAATTATTGGTGCAAGGAATCTTTTATGGAAACAGTGAAGCAGCTGTTTATTTCTTCCACATTGGCTGAGAGCAGGGCAGAGACAAAGAACATCATAGGCATGTTAACTAAAGGCTACTTCTCAGAAGTTACAGGGATACCTCAAGATTCTCAAAGATGATAAAGCAAATTTAACCAGGTTTCTGAATCACAAAGAGCGCCAGCTGGCAACTGGTGTACTAAGGATTTAGCATAGAAATGTCAGCTATAATAAAATTAATTTGTTTATGTTGTTTTCATATCCAAAATGTCACTGGAACAGCACACAGTCATTGAAAGAAGTATTTCGCTTTCATGTGTCCTAAAGTATATTCATAAAATGGTCTGAACTCCCTTATGGATAGGTAGGGCTTAGGAAATAGGGCTCGGTTAAACCTTTACATTATAATCTGTAAATGCTGCACCATCCATTCCCAAAGCCTTTAGTGAAAAACTGAGATGCTACTGCAAACTATTGTATAGATATTATAATAAATTTTCCAAATTAAATCTCTCTCGATTAACCTTAGCAACCCTGCTCTTCCAAGCTGGTATGCTTGCAATAAACTACTGTACATCGAGTGTGAATGTAAAGAACATAAAGACCTCCTGCCCAGCATTCTGTCCAAAGTATCAAGCCAGCATTTTAAATAGTCTAAATATGGTGCTTATTATCCATATTACTAAGTCACCCCTCCACACCCCTTGGGTTCTGGCACATAACTCTATTTGTGTCAGCCTGATCCTGAACTCCCACATCAGCTCAGAAAATGGCTAGTTTGAAATTACACACTGTGATCTGGGGAAATTTCCCCAGTAATGCCACAAAATAGCATTTCATTCCATGTCTACAATGCAAGTAAGTAATTTTTCATGAATCTAAATTCATGAATCTAAATGTTTTTCCTTTGTAGCCTACTATGCAGGTCTACCCAACAGTGATTTCCTTCTGTCTTTGACTCCAAATTGATCCTACTTCTCACTATTGCTGCAATGTTCAAATGACAAAAGCCTTTTCCTATGCCTTTAGCCACTGAGTCACCTGTCTCCCCAATTGCCTAACTTAAAATTCATGCCTGATGTTTGGAAAAATCTATGCCAGCTACTGAAAATGGTCTGGGATCAATTAAACTAGCCATCTCAATCAGTGGAGCTAAGCTTCTATATTAGCTTAATTAGTTATTTATTCATAAACACATTCAGTAAGTATGTTGGGTTCCACTATGTGCCAAGAACTTCTCTAAATTTGAGGAATATAATAGTGAAAAGAAAAAAAAATAAAACAGAAAAAAATTCTTAATTTCATAGTGGAAAAAGACAAACAGTAAATAAATATATAATTTAAAAACAGTATGCAAATTGTGATGATTGTTTTGAGGAAGCATATGACAATGGGGAAGGGGTTATGAGTTCCTAGTTTTAAATGGCTGATGAACCCATTTTTTTAATTGATAAGCTGATATTTGAGTAGAGATGTGAAGGATGAAGTAGACACATGATTTAATTAAGTGGGGAAAAATCCTGGGCAACAAAAACACAGGCTATGAACATTTTAGAGTTTTTACATGGACAATGGAAGCCAGTGAGTCTAGAGTAGATGGAGCAAGGAGAGTAATAAGGAATCACTAGAAAGGAAACAAGAAACAAAAGACAATGTGGATCTTGGGGGTATCATGGGGATTTTTGCTTTTGAGTTAGATGAGATGTTTTGGTGATTTTTTGGGGGGATACTGGGGATTGAACCCAGGGGCATTCTACCTCAAAACTACACCCCAACCTTTTTTTAAAAAAATTTTGAAACAGGTTCTTACTAAGTTGCTGAGGACCTCCCTAAATTGCGGAGACTGGCCTCAAACCTGCGACCCTCCGAAGTACTGGGATTAGAGGCATGCACCACCACACTTGGCAATTATGGTGATTTTAAACAGAAGAGTATTGTGATATGGCTTTTTTTTTCAAGAATCTCTATAGAGTCTGAATAGAGAAAACTGATAAGGATAGAACCAAAAGTCCAGTTAAGAAGCTATTGCAAAATGCCTGTCCAGAGCTGACAGTGTCTTAGACCATGTGGTAGTAGAGGAATGGAGTGAAGTGGTTAGATTCTGGATACATTTTGAAAGTTGGGTTAATAAGACTTGCAACTAGAATGGATATTAAGTACAAAGTAAAGAGTAGTGAGAGATGTTTTTTGGGCATAAACAAACTGGAAGGATGGATTGGCAATTATTGAAAAAGCAAATATTGTGAGAAGGTAAAGAGTTTGTTTTGATAAAACTGTTTAATCTCTTATAGAGATGCTATGTATACTTTTGGATATGAATCTATAATTCAGATATAAATTGGAGAGTTGTTAGAGTAAATATAATATTAGAAGCTTTATGACTAAAGGAAATTGCTGAGGGACTTAGTGTAAATAGATATAATAAAAGGTCTGTGGACTGAGCTCTGGATACTCAAATATTAAGAGTAACCTATTAAGTAAAATATTAAGATTCACCTGCAAAGGAGACTGAGAAGGGGCTGTCAATGAGTTCAGAGGAAAACCAGGCAAACATGGAATCTCAGAATATAAGTGAAGAACATGTATCAAAGAAGACAAAGTGATCATCTCTTTCAAATGGTCCTGATAGGTTGAGCAAGATAAAGATAAGTAATATTTTTTACGAATATGAAAGAGCACCAGTGATTTTGAGAAGTGCATTTCTTATAGGATGGTGGATTACAAAACCTGATTTAAACAGTTTGTGAGGAATAAAGTACAGGTGGTATTTTGGAGGAAGTTTTCTATAAAGTAGTACATAATAATGGGCCAGTTGCTGGAGGGAATTGTGGGGTTTTAGAAGCTATTTTTCTTAATATATTGACCCCTGTTTAATTGCTAATAAAAATGCTACTGTAGAGAATTAAAAATTAGTAATGAAGAAATTAGAGTGAATTCTCTTTCAGGAAGTAACTGAGATTAGGGACTAATGAACTAGTAGAAAGAATGTCATTATAAAGGAACATGGAAACATCCATATTAATAGGAGGAAGTGTTAATATAGTGGAGGAGATTATGTAAGTTCCCTTTTTAGTAAAATAGGAAGAAAAATCATCAGCAGAGGGCAAGATCGGGGAGGATATGTTAAAGATTTGAAAAGAGGATAAGTTATGAAATAATTTTTAAAATGGTGGGAGAATTGGCGATACTATCTCATGCCACTAAAAACCTACTGGTAATTGGTATTTTGTTTTCTCCGAGGTTACGATTTTGCCACATATATATGGGAAAGGGAAAAAAAAGAACAAATAATTCCAGGGATTGTGCAAGGAAGTGATCATAATAATGGATCACAGAAACTAATTTGTGGATGATGGGAATAGTTCTATTTTTCTCATCATTTTACCAAACATTAAGATTAACAAATTGTACTTATTCAGCACTTTCATGGGGCCATACACTTGTAAATTTCTAGCAGAGAAAGCAGATATTAACAAACTAAACAAACATTAAATTACCATGGTGGTAAAAGCCACACAAAGGGAAGGTAAATTATACATTAGGGGGGATTTGACCATTTTAGATGAACAGAGAATCCTTAATTTGGGAATTTGGCAGACAAAACTTGTGATATGAAGATTAAAGAAAATCAGGCTGAGGCACAGAAAACATTTTCAAGTACATTTGTCATAGTTTGGATTTGGAATGACCCCCAGAGGCTCATGAGCTGAAGGCTAGGTCCCTAGCTGGTGGCATTATTGAGAGGTGGTGGAAATTTTAGGAGTTGAGGACTACTGGAGGAAGTAGGTCATCGGTCATCGGAATATTTCCTTCAAGATTTTATTTTGCCCTCTTCTCTTTGCTTTTCCTGGCCCCTTCCTCTCTCTATTTTGCTTTTCCACATCCTCCTGCCATTGACCACGGCCTGGGACCTCTAAAACTACAATCCAAAATAAATCTTTCCACCTCTAAATTGTTATTCTCAGATATTTTGTGATAGCCATGAAAAGCTAACACAATATTATAGCAAGAGAGAGAGAGAGAGGGTATGGCATATAACAAGAAATGAACAAAAAGCTGGAGTTATGAGAGTGAGGAATAGGATTCAGAATGAGACTTCAGACATAGGAGAAACAGATAATAAAAAGCTTTGTAGTTAGGGTGAGGATAAAGTTTATTGTCCAATCTATGTACCTATGTGAGTGAGAGGGATACCAGTAAAAATTATGCCATGAGAAAAAAAGATATAATGGGGACTGCTTTGGACTTAAGGTTCTAACCTATGAGTCACAGGGAATCATTGAGAATTTTCATTATATTTTTTACATAAATATACTTAAATGTTAAAGCAATCACTTTGGCAAGAGTTTAGGGATTAAAATGGATAAAATGCAGATTGGTTCTTTCAAGAGTCATTTGAGGGGGCCATGTATGAAAAAATAGAATGATGGCTAAAAATGGAGAGAAGGGATCAGTTCAAGATAAATTTGTGAAATAAAATTTACCCAAATTTACAACAGGAATCTAAGATAAACATGTGTGCTTTAGACTTGAATAACTGGATGGATAATGGAAAATTTTCCTGAAATAGGGAGCACTGGAATAAATTAAAATTAGTAGAGCAATCATGGGACCACTTTTGAACATGTAGATATGGTGGTACTCTTTTTTTATTTTATGCTGTTAAGTATAGGAATATTGTTATTTCTGGAACTATTTCCTAGATACTTAACTTTTCTTCCATGCTTTCTATTTTCTTTTCTGATTGTTGGCACTTGGGAAGAATTTTCCTGCTGCTGATTAATTTTCTCTCTGCCTGTACCAATTATGTTTTTGATCTATATATGCTGATGCTACTGCTGTTGCTGCTATTTAATTAAAGCAACATCTGACTGACATGATGAACCTTAAGACAGATGTAATGAAGCCACTGAAAGTCATGAGATCCCTATCATCCAATACAGGAGAAAGACAACAGATAATTTCCCAAGGTAGCAGTAAAATATATATATATATATATATATATATAGCTGTAGAATTGGCCCATGAGAAAGTAATTCACTTAGAGAGAAAATTGAAATTCCCAAAGGAAATATTTCGGGGGGTAGAGGATGGATACTCACAGTTAGGGTTTGAATTGTTTCCTCTCTGGACCCCACCAAAAATATACTGAAATCCTAATCCCCAGTATCACAGAATGTGACTATCTGAAAAGAACTGGTGCAAATGTAGCTAGTTCAGGTCATATTGAAATACAGTGGGCCCTTAATACCATAGGCTAAAGTGTTATTATAAGGAAAGGAGATATAGAGACAAACACAGGAGTGATGGAGAGGGGAGAGAACACCATGTCATGAGGAGGAGATGGAGACTGAGTACGATAGCTGCAAGTGCGGAATGCTAAGGATTGCCCAAAAATCCCCAGAAGCTAGGAAGAGGCAGGAAAACTTTTTCTCCTACTGGTTTTAGAGGACAGGTTTTCACAATATTTCCTCTCAGCAATGGTTTTTAACAGCAATAAACAAAAAGACAATAAATACAATGTGTATTAGATGCTGAAGTAATAGGAAAATCCATTCTAGGGTGAGTTTTCTGACTCCTTTGGAAATACGAATTTGAATGGGTAAAGCACAAACTGAAGACTATCTCAGGAAATAATAACTTAAGCAAAGGACTAAAAGTCTTTAATGAATTAAAATATTTTATCATTACTATGAATTTAATCATATTTCTTTTTGAACCAGTGACTAAAATATAGCTCATCAATCCCATATTTTTTAATATTCTAGACTGGTTAATATGTTTATACTGAAGTTCACTCTTTATGTCTTTTGTCACATGATACCATATTTCTAGATGCATAAATATTGCATCCCAAGTTAAATTTTACCTCAGATTTGCATATAATCTTTCTGGCCATCTTCAGGGTATATATTACACAATAAAAATTTCCACATTTTATATAGAAGTGACTACACTTAATAGCATGTAGGAAAAGAATATTGGAAGAAAGCCCACTATGCTGGGAAAAATCATGATTATATTGGAACTAAGCCTTAACCCAGGAGTTTCAGTTTGTAAAATATGGTCCTCTGAACTGCTGGGAAAGCCGTGATGGGCTGAGAAGGAGCCTAACATCTAAAACATCTGATAAATATGAGTTTGCAAATTCATATTCTTAACCAGATTCTAAAGTATGCTGAGAAAATCAACCTCTCTTTTAGAAAACCGGGATAAAATTTCACACAGGCTGTATTAAATTGAACTGGACATTGTTCAATTTCATAATAAAGCAAGGAATCATTGCCAGTAAGATCTTAAGGGTATCGACAATCTGGGGGAGAGGCAAGCATATTATCTCCTGTTCAAAGGTCTTCAGGGAGGAAAAAAAACTCTAACAAATAAATTGAAAAATAAAAGCCAAGACTGCTATACTACAATACATACTAATTTGCATTTCTAAGTAATATTTTATATGCAAACTAGAATAAGCAGAATTAGAAATAGCACAAATTGAATTTTATGACATTTCTTGCTTCCAAGTTTAAAACTTAACCTGCTATAAAATATCTTAGCCTAATATGACACCATTTAAATATGAAGATACTAAAATGGAAAAGTAAATTTTTATTGTCATTTAAAGGGTCTGTTTTTACACTGCAGACCAACCCTCAACAATCACCCTGATGAATGTTTTGAAACAAAATGCATGATAGAGAATTCTTTTTGAAATGCCATGTAAACGAGGAAATGTAGAAAGCCCCATTGATTATTTATTTTGCTATCAAAGAAAACAAATATAGGTCATTTTTCAAGTAATTCTTATATAACCATTAAGAAATTTGACTAGTAGTTAATTTACATTTAATAAAACCTATTTCAAAATTGGTTCTATGAATTATAATACAGTGTCATCTTTAGTTATGGAAAAATATTGACACTGCGAATCACTACCCAAAAAGCCCTTATCTTCTATGTAATATTTAACGAACCCACGAAAATCTGGTTTTATGAGTATTAACTACACGAGTATTTCCAAGCTTTAGAGGAAAAGTGAAGTAATGCAAGGAAAGAAGATGGGGTAGTGAAAAAATAATGATCTTATATTTACAAAATCATTTTAGAACAGTAGTGGTTGTTCCTGTTTTAATTCATAAACCCATAGAAATTAAAGCATAATTCATTATACAATAAACATAAAGCAAAACACTCTGAAAAGGTAGAAGTTTTGAAGTTATATCTCTTAATTTGTGTGATAAGTAAGAAGACTAATTACTCTTTTTACCATGAAAATACATCATAATTCTCTTATAAAGTTGGGTAAAAATTTCTAAAAGGCATATTGAGTTAGTGCTATGACATGATGCCAATGAAATAAACTATTTCTCGACTTTTGAACTGTTTCTGATATCAGTTATATGTAGTCCATGTTGTCTGCCTGCCAAAATTAAAGACATCTTTGATTTTATTCATAATTAGTTATGTGTGCTCTTTAGGACAGTGATGTGTCACTTAACAGCATCTTCCCTGGTTCTCCTATAGTATCTGGTGGTAGTAGGCACTCAGTAAGTATTTGCTAAACTAATGAATTCATTTAAAAGTTGGATCGCAATAAGAAAGCACTTAATAATAAGGAGTATAGGTAATGGTGTACAGTAGAATAAAAAAATCTAGGCAATATAAAACAAACTAATATGCTAGCTAGGCAAACATATGGTATTTTAATTTTAAGGAAATTCAAAGAGGGCCTTCATCATTAATAATGACCTTGTACTCCATATGTGAATATTAATGGTGCTACCTTGGTTTTATTACCAAAGCAAAATTTGCTTTGCAGAATCATGGCTAACATAACCTTTTGTGATCTCACAGGCTGATCAACACATTGCAGAACACACACTTTGGAGAACATCATAAACTCATGCTCCAAAGGAAGAGTTAGTTGCCTTTGTCTATAGCATACATCATCGTATTCTGTGAACTCTTTCAAAAGCACACCTTAATGAAGTATTTCTCATCATTTACCCCAACAGACGTGTGGGCACACACACACATCAATCATGAGCCATGGCGAAGCTGCTCACAGATGCCCCAGCCATATTGTTTCCAAAGCAGCTTCCATGTTGCTACAGAGGCCTAATGAGGCATAAAATGTTCTTTATGATACAGATCTGTACACATCTTAATAAGGATACTGGAGAATGATATCTGAAACATGGCATCTGACAGATTTTTAACTCTTTTAATTAAAAAAAATCTACCTTCTTATATTCATTAAATACTGAGTTTAACTTAATGCAACAAAGAGGACAGCACAACTGCAGTGGCTTTGGGGAGTTCACGGGAAGTTGAAGGCTTGGTTCCCGTCTCTAAAATCTTAAATTCTAACCAGAGAAATATGTACATAAAATGATCATTTTGTCAAAGGTACAGACACAGTAACATGAATAAAACCATGACAACTTATAGAGTGTTTACTGAGGATTTTCCTTGCACTTTATTCAATGAATTTTCACAAAGATATAGTGAGATTCTATTATTAAACATCTCCAATTTACACAGGAGAAAAACTTAAATTACAGGAAATTACTTATTTTGACCCAAATCATACATGTGAAAGTAACAAAATGCAATCATGGTTCTGGTTTGAAAGATGGTGGATGCCAGAAAATAGAACTTTCCCAAGCCTGGTGGATCAGTGCAGTGAGACAGCCTGCAGCAGGAGGGTCACACTGAGAAGAGAGGAGTGATGATGTCAGCAGGTGTGGAGGGGCACTAATAAAAACCATGAACAGTGGCCTAGGGAATAAGACTGAATCACTTAGGGAAAGGAGAGCAAGCATCGAAGCCCTAGGGATGGGACCTGATATAAAAATGGGGTTAAAGTGCTATCTTGAAAACTATAAAAACTAAGCCGGGCATGGTGGCGCACACTTGTAATCCCAGTACTTTGGGAGGCGGAGACCGGAGGATCCAGGTTCGTGGCCAGCCTCAGCTCTCTCACTCTCTCTCTCTCTCCCTGTCTCTCTTTCTCTCTCTACCTAGTGAGGCCCTCCGCAACTTTGTGAGACCCAGTTTCAAAATAAAGTATAAAAAAATAGGGCCGGGGGTGTAGCGCGGAGGTAGAATGCCCCTGGGTTCAATCCCCGGTACCACACACAAAAAAAAGAAAACTATAAAAACTAGACAATAACTTTGAAAAGTTGAAAGAGGTTTATGGAAATCAAAGGACATAATGAGAAATAAGTGAAATAAACATGTGTAACTGTTGTGAAAATGGAGAGAGAGAGAGAGAGAGAGAGAGAGAGATTAAAAATCCAAGAAATAGGGACCTGGGGTGTCTCTTGGTGGTAAAGCACATGCCTAGCACATATGAGGCCCTGAGTTTGATCCCAGCACCAAAAATACCACCAAATCCAAGAAATATAAATCAGAAAGCTGTGCTGCCTGGTTAAAATGGAGACCTCATAGACTACATTCCTTGAAGATAAATATTGAAAAAAGTTATAATAATTCAGTTTTGGAGGTTTTGCAAGAGAGGGTTAGTAGCTAAGAAGATAACTCAGGCTCTCTAGAAGAAAGAACTTTCTAACATATCCTTCAAATAGGAAACAGGAAGTTGTTTAGTAAGTATAGAGTTGTAGTTTTGTAAGATGAAAATATCTGGAGATTGATTACAGAACAATGTGAATGTATACTTATTACCAAATTGAACACTTAAAATGGTTAAGGTGGTAAATTTTATTTTTGCTTGTATTTAGTACAATTTAAAAATCTTTAAATGTAATGTACCATGTAAAATGTACCATGTACTATAAGATAGTGACCACCCATTTTTTTTTTTTTTGGTAGGGAACACAATATAGCATTTATGTTATGGAGGGAGAATTGCTGCATTAAGTAGAAGATTGAATCACATTGTCACCATTATATAAGAAGTTATATTGGATTAGGGGTCCACTCTATTCCAGTATGATCTCATCTTAACTGATTACATTTAAAATTATCCTATTTCCAAATGAAGGAACATTCTGAGATACCCTGGGTTAGGACTCCAACATATACTTTTTAGGGAATACAATTCAACCTATAATCTGTTTGTACAAGATACAGCCCAACTAAAATGATCATTAACTGATGATCCCATGATAAACGAGATTTTTGTGGCAATTAAAAAACATTCGTTGAAAAAATGTTGAATAAATGAAAAAATAACATGACTTGTGGGCTTAGGTTGAAATCATAAATCAAGCATGTATTTTTTTAATCTAGTGGTAAAATAATTTTTGGAAATAACTAATAAATAACTAATTTAGTCTGTAAATCACCAGCATCATTCTCCTTTTATCCAGCCATGAGACCGGGACCTAACACAGACAACATTTTCAGATCTTGAGTGTTCCCTTAATACCCTTTCTATGGAAAGATAAGATGAGATAAATTGGTTTCTGGAATATGGCACATTTCAGTAGTAAAGATTAGTTCACACCACATGGCTACCTCAGGATATGGATATGCTTAGAATTTTCAAAGAAAAACAAGAGCAAGACAGACTAACGACTACTGTACGGATGAATCAAAATGAAGTCACTGTAAACAAGAGAAGTTGTAGACAGGCCTGCTATGAGACTTTTATTAACGTTATCATGCAAGTTGGTTCATTTGTGGAAAACGGTGATAGATTGATCAAGATGACTATAAAGGAAATTCATCACAAAATAAAACAAAACATGATACTCAAATTGCAGCTACCAGAATGAAGCAAATGACAAATGTCAGGTGCACATGGAGTAGAGGTAACAGTTCTTTATTATCTTTTAGCTTCATCCACACACAGAAATACTATTGTCACCATTAGTAGCTTGTCTAGAAAGGAATAATAGCATATTCAGAAAAACATTTATCAGACATTTCTACAATGTGCAAATCTTAAAGATTTTTATTTCCATACATGTCCAACAAACTGTGAACATTGACTCTCTCCACTGAACAGAAGTTGATAGCCCAGTTACTCAAACTAAGATCCACACTCTATACAAGTTTTTTGTCCACATTTGATTCAAATAAAATCAAATATAACAAAAAATCACATTTTACTCAGCCATCAAGGGGGAATGGAATACACAACCTGAGCTCGTACCTCAGGAACAGTCAGGACATGCCATGATAGCCACCTCGCTGCCTGGCCCGGCACAGAGGATTTTAACTCTTTTCCTAATGTGAGAAATGATGGTCGGCAGCAGGCTGGTCAGCGCTTTGCCCTTGTTATGTGCAGAGCTGAAGAGATTGTCCTGGGATGTCACTCTGTAAATCAACCCTCATGACAAATTCCCTATCCTCCTCCGAGTATTTTGAATGAGCACTCTGTCCTTCACATTTGCAGAGTAGGGACTTGGAGATATTTTGATCCCCCCCACATACACACAAAACACACTCACCACACATAAAAATATTCTAGGCACAGCTTTTTGTATGTGTGTATGATTGCAATGATTGTAAACACTTGACCAGGTTATGTTCACACTTAAAACATCTTCATATTCCAAAAGAAATAAATGTCAATTTACAGTACAAATAGCAATAAGACATCTAAAAACTAAGCATGTCCTCATATCATTTGTATTATTATGTCATAATCAGTTAATCTTTCAAAATTGTTTTGTATAGAGATTTTTTTGTTGTTGTTTAGCATTACTGGCTAAAAACAAATTTTAAACACTGGACATGGTGGCACTCACCTGTAATACCAGCTACTCAGGAGGCTGAGGCAGGAGGGACACAAATTCTAGACCAGCCTATGCAACCCAGTGAGACCCTATTTCAAAATACAATAAAAATAACTTAAAAGGGACGGGAATGTAGCTCAGGACTCAAGGATCTGGGTTCAAGCCTCAGTACTGAAGAAAAAATAATTTAACTAAAATTGTAAGATAGTACTTCATATTCTTGGACTTAATACAAGATAATATGCAAGTAACAAATGCTAATAATTAAAATGAATACCCAGTGTAATTATGCAAATCAAGAAACATAATTTTTAACATTTTATATTGAAGTACAATTGACTTCCTGGTAAAAACAGACACATATGTAGAGTGTGCCATCTAAAAGATTCTGACATTTTTTTTTCTTTTTTGTTACTGGGGATTGAATCCAAGGGCACTCTATCTCTGAACTACACCCCCAGCCCTTTTTTAAATTACTTTTTTGTTTTGAAACAGGGTCTCCCTAGGTTGCTGATAATCTTGCTATGTTGCTGAGGCTGTCATCAAACTTGCAATCCTCCTGTCTCAGTCTCCCAAGTACTAGAATTACAGGTGTGAGCCACCACACCCAACTAAGATTTTGACACATTGACACATTCATAAGACTAATGTCAGTCACAATCATGAACATCCTTTGCTTCCAAAGTATCTGCCCTCTCCTTTGTCATCCCTCCCTCCGGCCCTGCCTTCTGCCTTCTCCATGCAAACATTGATTTGTCCTTCACCACTATGGATTGTTATACAATTTCTAAAATTTTATATACATGAAACCATGCAGTATATACTCTTTAACTTCCTTTCCTTGGTATAAGTATTTTAAGGATCATCTATTTTGCTACATGTAATAATAGTCATGCCTTTTTTTTTTTTGCGGTACCAGGGATTGAACGCAGGGGCGTTCTACCTCCACGCTACGCCCCCTGCCCTATTTTTTTATACTTTATTTTGAAACCGGGTCTCACGAAGTTGTGGAGGCCTCACTAAGTAGAGAAAGAGAGAGACAGGGGGACAGAGAGAGACAGGGAGAGAGAGAGAGAGAGAGTGAGCTGAGGCTGGCCGTGAACCCAGATCCTCTGGTCTCTGCCTCCCAAAGTACTGGGATTATAAGCGTGCACCACCACGCCCGGCTTAGTCATGCCTTTTTATTCCTGAGTAGTATTATGGTATGACTATAAGACGATTTGTTTCTCAATTCTGCTCTTGGATATTTTGTTTAACATTTTTGGCTAGTACAGGGATAGCTACTATGAACATCTGCTTTTGGTATGTATTTGGTCATTTACTTTCTTTTCTTTCTGATTAAAACCTAGAGTAGAATGATAAATCACATATATATTTTTTATCTTTTAGGGTCATCAATATAATTATAATATTCATAAGAAATAGAAATTTATTAAGAACCATCTGAGGGCAGGGGAAGTTTCCCAGGAAAAAGTGTCTGAGGTTTCTCCCAGGTGGGGGTGGAGGGGCCCCCTCATCTCCAGGAGGCTCCCGATGGCCTTGAGACTGCAATCCCTGTGGAGAAGCCCCAGAGAGTTTACATGTTCCTCCTGTAGCTGTCTGAGTACACACTGGGCTGCCCGATGACAGGGTCTAGGGAGCTGGTATTGTCCCTTTTAGTGGTCTGCTTTCATGGGAGACACTTTGATGTTAAATAATCTGTGGCGTCTCTGCTCGCCTTTCATTGGAGCTACTTGGTTGTATCCAGGATGAATCTTTGGGGCCAGCATGCAGCCGCAACATATTCAAATAATATGGGTCAGAGTGAGCCAGTGCCCTCCACACACATGCTCCATCACCAGGTAGACATAATCAGTGGCCAGTGAGCCAGTGCCCTCTGCACATGTGCTCCATCACCAGGTAGATATAGTCAGGGGCAAGTGAGCCAGTGCCCTGCACACACATGCTCCATCACCAGGTAGACACAGTCAGCGGACAGTGAGCCAGTGCCCTCCACACATGTGCTCTATTACCAGGTAGACATAGTCGGAGGCCAGTGAGCCAGTGCCCTCCACATACGTGCTCCATCACCAGACAGACACAGTCAGCGGACAGTGAGCCAGTGCCCTCCACATACGTGCTCTATTACCAGGTAGACATCGTTGGAGGCCAGTGAGCCAGTGCCCTGCACACACATGCTCCATCACCAGGTAGACACAGTCAGCGGACAGTGAGCCAGTGCCCTCTGCACACGTGCTTCTGCACCAAGTAGATGTAGTTAGAGGTCAGCGAACCAGTGCCCTCTGCACACATGCTCCATAACCAGGTAGACTTACTGAGCAGCTAGTGAGCCAATGAGCCAGTGCCATCTGCACACGTGCTCTATCACCAGGTAGACTTAGTGTAGTTGGTGGCCTGTGTGCCAATGAGCCAGTGCCCTCCGCACACTTGCTCCATCACCAGGTAGATGTAGTGTAGTTGACGGCCAGTGAGCCACTGATCCAGTGCCCTCCGCACACGTGCTCCATCACCAGGTAGACTTACTGTAGTTGGCAACCAGTGAGCCAATGATCCAGTGCCTTCAGCACACGTGCTCCATCACCAGGTAGACATAGTTAGCAGCCCTTGAGCCAGTGCCCTCTGCACATGTGCTCCATCACCAGGTAGATGTAGTGTAGTTGGCGGCCAGTGAGCCAATGAGCCAGCGCCTTCTGCACACACGTTCCATCACCAGGTAGATGTAGTCAGCATCCAGTGAGCCAGTGCCCTCCGCACATGTGCTGCATCACCAGGTAGACTTACTGTAGTTGGCGACCAGTGAGCCAATGAACCAGTGCCTTCAGCACACGTGCTCCATCACCAGGTAGACATAGTTGGCAGGCCTTGAGCCAGTGCCTCCTACACACATGCTCTATCACTGGGTAGATGTAGTGTAGTTGGCGGCCAGTGAGCCAATGATCCAGTGCCTTCAGCACACATGCTCAATCACCAGGTAGACATAGTTGGTGGCCAGTGAGTCAGTGCCCTCCTACACATGCTCCATCACCAGGTAGACATAGTGTAGTTGGCAGCCAGTGAACCAATGATCCAGTGCCTTCAGCACATGTGCTCCATCACCAGGTAGACATAGTTGGCGGCCAGTGAGTCAGTGACCTCCCACACATGCTCCATCCCCAGGTAGACATAGTCAGCAGCCAGTGAATCCATGATCCAGTGCCCTCGGTACATGTGCTCCATTACTAGTAGAGGTAGTTGGCCTTGTCTACCATCTGAAACAACTAGACTAACCTTAGGTATTCCCGGTCCTCATTATATCCATTTCAGATAAAATGAGGGTGAGCATATACTTGTCCTTAGTCAGGACCTTCACAGCCACCTCAGTCCTGGTGAGGATATGGCCGACCAGTTTGACCTGGACAAAGGTCCCCTTGCCAATGTTCCTCAGGATCTCATAATGGCCCTTGAGGGCATCCTCACAGGGAGAACTGGCCAAGGGGCCTGGCCTCACCTCACTACTCTCTCTCCTAGCACTGTCCATCGAAAGCTGCAACAGCAACTAACGATGCTAGCTACAAAACAAAACAACAGCTGGGCGTGGTGGCGCACGCTTGTAATCCCAGTACTTTGGGAGGCGGAGACCGGAGGATCCGGGTTTGCGGCCAGCCTCAGCTCTCTCTCTCTCTCTCTCTCTCTCTCTCTCTCTTTCTCTCTCTTTCTCTCTCCTTAGTGAAGGCCCTCCGCAACTTTGTGAGACCCAGTTTCAAAATAAAGTATAAAAAATAGGGCTGGGGGTGTAGGGGGAAGTAGAACGCCCCTGAGTTCAATCCCCGGTACCGAAAAAAAAAATTGTACAAAACAAAACAAACCAACAAACAAAAGTACAACAAAATAACAAACCCAAACAAACAAAACCACACACAAAACAGCAAAGCTGAAAGCCCAAACCAACAAATCAGATCCAAAGCCACCAAACCATCAAACAAGCTAACTATAAGCACAAAATTTCACCACCAAGAGCTCCCTATACTTATGGACAAAACCCAGCAGCGGCAAGGGCCTAATATAGCAGGTGCTTGAGGCTCCCTCAGGATGGCTCCTTGTGAGGTCACAACAAGAAATGGCCGGGTCACGGCTGGGTGTGGCCCACTGTTGCTGTCTCACTTTTGGGCCTCCAAGACCTTTTCCACTTTAATACGAATAAAGACTCCAGAAGCTGTTTGATTCCATGGGTTATAGAGAATGATGTTTACTTGTTTAGACATTAAACTTTGTAAGATACTTCCGGGATTTTTTCACTTCGAGTCTGAAATCTGCAATAATTTTTGGTCTTCTTAAAAAATATTTTTATTGTGTGTTATAGTCAAAGACCTGGAAATTAGACCTGAGATTTTGAAATTAATAGAGGAGGTCATAGGCTCAACACTCTAACATGCTGTACCTACATAGGTACATGTAGAAACTTCCTCAATAAGACCCCCAACACTCAGAAAATTAAAACAAGAATTAATAAACAGATGGCATTAAACTAAAAAGTTTCTGTTCATCAAAGGAAACCATCAAGAATCTAAAGAGCCTATAGAATGGGAGAAGAACTTTGCCAGCTATTCCTCTGATATAGGACTAATATCTAGAATATACAAATTACTTAAAAGACTCACACTAAAAACACAAATTACCCAATCAGTAGGTTTTTCTGAATGTACTTTCATAAAGTCACACAGAGGGCTCTTCACTGTTTTGTATTAACCATAGGCTTGCAATCAATTGTTTTGAATTTGGAGAAGTCTAACAATTCTTTCCTTCTGACAACTTATTTTGCTTTGAAAACTTTTCGTTAATGTTTCTGATTTCTGGGATGATCCTCATAAAGAAAGTCTCTTGGAGTGGGGAGATTTATAGATGTGGTTTTCTACTCTGTGTTGGTGGTGTTTTTGAAGATGATTAAATTTAGGCTTGATGTTTAGTTATACCATGGGCCACTCCCTGTAACGTTTCCACTTGGTGATTGGAAGGAAGTAATACTTGTTCACGTTCTTACGCTTTGGAAACTAAATTATACAAAGTATTATGGTGTAAAATACCTTTAACAAGAACCAAAAATCTTTAAAAGAGCTCTAAACTAAAATATTTAAGTGTTCTCAATGAAAAATGTACTAGTGTATAAAAATTCATTGTTTTCAAAAATTAATTTATTAAATTTGCTTTATAACTTGCATATTAGAAACAAAATTTGTACATATTTGTGAGGTACCATGTGGTAATTTGATACACATATACATTGTGTAATTTTTAACATTAAAGATGTCTATGTACTCAAACATTCATGATTTCTTGATGGTGAAAATATTCCAAATCCTTTCTACTCACTTTTTGAGATATACAGTACACAGTCCCTACCTAGTCACCCTACTATACAATAGCATACCAGAATTTCTTACCTAACTATAACTTAGTATCCATTGATCAAGATTTCCCTACCCCTTTCCTCCCTCCACTCTCCCCAGCCTGTGTGACCATCATTCTACTCTCAATTTCTATGAGATCAATGTTTAGATTCTACATGAGTGAAGTCATGTCATATTTGTCTTTCTCTGCCTGCCTAATTTTACTTAATATAGTGTCCTCCAAATTCACTCATGTTGCAAATGACAGGATTTCATCATCTTTATGGCTGGATAGTATTCTATTGTGTGTGTGTGTGTGTGTGTGTGTGTGTGTGTGTGTGTATTACATTTTCTGTATCCATTCTTAGTCATCAGATACTTCAGTTGTTTCCATTTCTTGGCTATTGTGAACAGTTCTGCAATGAATATGGGTATGCAGATGTCTTTCCAACATACCAATTTATTTTCTTTGTATATATGCCTAGTAGTTGGATTGCTAGATCATATAGTAATCCTATTTTTAATTTTTTTAGGTTAACATTTTTAAAACATTCTTAAATTTATTTTCTGTGCCAGCCTTTTCTTGCTGTGACAAAAAACCTGATCAAAAAAAACTTAAAGAAGAAAAGATTTATTTTGGCTCATGGTTTCAGGGATTTCAATCTGTGGTCATCTGGCTCCAATGCTTTGGGCCTGGGATGAGGTAGAACATCATGGCAGAAGGTCATGTTGGAGTAAGACTCACTTCTTGGCAGTCAGGAATGAGAAGAGAGAGAGAGAGAGAGAGAGAGAGAGAGAGAGAGAGAGAGAACATTCAGTGACAAGATGTAGTCCCAAGGAATGAGAAGAGAGAGAGAGAGAGAGGGGGAGAAAGAGGGAGAGAGAGGGAGAGAGAGAATATTCAATGACAAGATATAGTCCCCAAGGGTACACCCCAAGGTCCTACTCCTTTCAACTTGTTTCTACCACCTCCCAATGGTCTTGTCAGCTGTGGATCCCTCAGTGGGTTAATGTATTGAAGAGGCAGAGCCCGAATGATCCAATCACTTTCCCAAAGTCCTACCATTGAACTGTTGTTCTGGAGACCAAGCCTTCAACACTTGAACTCTTGGGGGACACTCCAGTTCCAAACTATAATTTTTTTAGCTGACACATAAAAAGCATAAAATTATACATATTAATGGTGTAAATGTGATGTTTCTATACATGTATGCATCATATAATCTTTAAATCAGGTTAAACATATCTGTCTTCTCAAACATAAAACATTTCTTTATGGTAAAAAAATCAAACTCCTGTCTTCAGACTTTACAAAATATACAATACATTATTATCTATAGTCACACCCCTGTGGACTAGTACATCAGAATTTCTTGCTTCTATCTAAGTGTAACTTAGTACTCATTGACTAACCATTCCCTCTCTCCCTCCCACCCCCAGCCCACCCATGCCCCTGACCTCTGGTAGGCATCATTCTACTCTCCACTTCCATGAGATCAACATGTTTAGATTCCACGTATGCATAAGCTCTTTTAGTATTTGTCTTTCTGTACCTGGCTTATTTCACTTAACATAATTATCTCCAGTCCCATCCATGTTGTTGCAAATGACAGGGTTTCATTCTTTATTATGGATTAATAATATTACATTATGCGCATGTACTACATTTTCTTTGTCCATTCAGCAGTTGGTGGACACATAGGTTGTTTTTCTATTTCCTGGCTACTGTGAATAGAACTGCAATGAACATAGGAGTGAAAAAGTCTCTTCAACATATTGATGCCATTGCTTTTGGATATATACCCAACAGTGGGAGTGTTGGATCATGTAGTAGTTCTATTATTAATTTTTGAGGAACTTCCATACTGTTTTCCATAATGGCTGTACAAACTCAAATTTCTACCAACAGTGTCCAAGGATTTCCCTTTTCACTACATTCTTTCCATCACTTGTTACCTTTAGTCTTCTTGGTAGTAGCCCTTCTTACTAGGGTGAGATAAGATCTTATTTTGCTTTGGATCTGTATTTCCCTGATGATTAGTGATACTGAACTTTTTTCATGGACGTATTGATCATTTAAATGTCTTCTTTTGAGAAATATCTATTGCCCATTTTTTTAATTTATGTTATTTGGATTTTTTGCTATTGAGGTTTTAGAGCTCCTTATATATTCTGGAGTCAACCTTCATCTGATATATAGTTTGTGAACATTTTCTTCCATTTGGTAGTTTGTCTCTTAACTTTGTTTTGCTTTTTTGATTCCTTTATAATGCAGAAGTTTTTAACTTGATATAATCCTATTTGTCCATTTTTGTTGTTGTTTCCTATACTTTGGGGAATATATAATACCCTTGTCCATCCAAGTGTCCTGAAGTGTTTCCCCTATGTTTCTTCTAGTCGTTTCAGGTCTTTAACTATTTAAGTCTTCAATCAGTCTGAGTTGAAATTTTCAGCTGGTGAAAAATAGTGATCTAATTTCATTCTTTTGCATTCTGATATCCGATTTTCCCAGCACCATTTATTGAAAAGAGTGCCATTGATTCAATGTGTTTTGTTGGGACATTTGCTGAAAACAGTTGAGTATAGATTCATGGGTTTACTTCTAGGCTCTGTATTTGGTTCCATTGGCCTATGTGTCTGTTTTTATGCCATTACCATGCTACTTTGATTACTATGGCTTTGTATTATATTTTGAAATCAGGTAATATAATTCCACCTGCTTTTTTTTCTTTTGCTTAAGATGGCTTTAACTGTTTGAGGTGTGTGTCTGTGTGTGTCTGTGTGTGTGTGTGTGTGTGTGTGTGTGGTTTCATATAAATTTTAGAACTATTTTATCTAGTTTTATAAAGAATGGCATTGGTATTTTGATAAGGATTGCATTGAATCTGTAAATCACTTTGGGTACCATGAATATTTTAATGATATCGATTTTTCTAACCCATGAACATGGGATAACTTTCTATTTTTTATATCCTTCTTTCCTTCTTTTAGTGAGCATTTTTACCACCATGACCCAAACATCTGACATGTGGAACTTAGAAGAAGAATTTATTAGCTCACAGTTCTGGAGATTACAGTTCATGTTAGGCCAGGTCACTTACAATTTTGAAGGTCCCAAAGGTCATGGCCTTGCACAGTGGACTTCAGGTGTTGGCAACAGGAAGCAAAGAGAGAGGGAGAGAGAGCATTGCAGTGGCCCAGCCTGGGAAAGGCACTGTCACCTGGCCAGGTCCCCAGGGCTTCACCCCCTCCAGCCATGCAACACCTTCAAACAGCTCCATGTTATTTAAAATCTGAGGTTTAGGGGATATTTTAAATCCAAATTATAACAGTCCTCTTTAATTTCTTTCACCAACGTTTTATAAGTATCATTATAGAGAGTTTTTACCTCTTTGGTTAAATTTATTCCTAGGTATTTTATTTTTTATAGCTTTTGTAAATGGGATGGCTTTCTTGGTTCTTATTGCAGATAATGCTATTGGCTTATAGTAATGCTATTGATTTTTATGATGTTTTTTATATCTTTCAAGTTTGCTAAATTCATTTATTAGCTCTAATAAGTTTTTGGTGGTCTTGGATTTTGTACATTTAAGATCATGACATCTAAAACTAAAAGTGTGACTGAATCTTTTCCCTCTCTTTCTTTCTTTCTCTTGACTGATTACTCTGGCTAGAACTTCCAGTACTGTGATGGATAAAAGTGCTGAAAGCGGGCATACTTATCTTGTTCCACATCTTAGGCAGAAAGTTTTCTGCTTTTCCCAGGGAACATCACCCTGCTGAAATCTTGATTTCAGATTCCTGCCCTCTAGAGCTGTGAGACAGTTTCTGTGATGTTATGTATTTATTTTTTCTTTATATGTTTTTATTGGTACATTGTAGTTTCTGTTATTTAAAATCACCTAGTCTGAGGCACTTTGTTATGGCCATGCTAGTAAGCTAATATATTCATAAATTACATGATGAGAATTGACTGTAAAGAAAAATTATACTAAGGAGCTATTGAGGTTATATGAAAAATTATCGGTACGTATAAAGAGAATTGAGCAAATTATAAAATAAGAAAATTATTAGATAAACCAGAAAGAAATAAAGAAATATAATCATGTACACCAAAATATACATATTTTGTATATTTTGTGAATAATATTTGAATAGGCATTATAACAAACATTCAATACTGACTTAACTAAAATTTAATATAAACATAGTAGGACAATGGAGAAATGAAAGTAAATAGTAAAGCAGGGCCAACGATTTAAATACTCATCTACCTTAATAGGAATGCAACTTTTTCTTCTAAAACTGATGAATTATAAAAATGATATATGCATCTTACTCAGATATATGGAAATATGAAAATTCCAAAAATTGCTTTGTTGCTGTTGTATGTGAGGTAAGAGACTGGGGAATAGTTCAAAAAAGGTGACCAGGGGATCCTTGGGGTTTTGTTGTTGTTATTGTTTTAAATCTTTTGTCTAGAAAATGATGTTTATATATTGCTTTGACAAAAGGAATATAAAAATATGGAAATTTGTGGCATATACAATAAAAACTAAACATTTTTACAGAGAGTAAAAATAACTCTTGGAAATCAAAACGTATCCATAGCAGAAGAGAAGAGCAAAAATCCCTTAAATGTTAGAATAAATATTTAAAAATGCAAAATAAATAAAAATAAACAAATATGATTCTTTCAAGTAGTTCATTATATAAGTTCCAGAAAAAAAACATAAAACCAATAAACAGTGGAAGAATAAATATCTAAATATACACAAAGGGCAAAAACTGTAAGGCCCATTGTAGACTGCTTATCACTTCAGACTAATCTGAAAGCCATCCACTCACACACAACTCTATACTCACTACAAACCCAGTGGGGATTTAGTCTCTTTATTTCTTAATTTCTAAAATGCTTCATGCGCTTCCACATCTTATGGCTTTGCTATGCATAAAATTTAACTCTGAGCCAGGGATGGGGGTGCACGCTTGTAATCCCAGTACTTGGGAGGCTGAGACAGGAGGATCACAGGTTCAAGACCAGCCTCGGCAACTTAGCAAGACTCTCAGCAACCTAGCAACACCCTGTTTCACAATAAAAATAAAATGGGGCTGGGGGTGTAACTTAGAGCTAGAACGCCCATGGGTTCAATCACCAGTACCACATGAAAGGAAGGAAGGAAGGAAGGGAGGGAGGGAGACAGGGAAGGAGGGAGGGAGGGAGGGAGGGAGGGAGGAAGGAAGGAAGGAAGGAAGGAAGGAAGGAAGGAAGGAAGGAAGGGAAGGAAAGAATAAATCGAACTCTGGTTTAGGTTTCAGCTTTGATGCCTCTTCTCTCTGGAAACTTTCACTGGAACTTTCTTACTTTTCTTCTGGGTATGAGTTCTCAACACTCTCAGACTCTCTATAATGCCAGTATATAATGCCAACTATTGAGATCTCTTATTTAAAACAAAGAAATAAAACACTACTTATATATGACTTTTCTTCTTTTTTCTTTTACTTTTTGTGATACTGGGGATTGAACCCAGGGGCGTTCTACTTCTGAGGTACATTCCCAACACTTTTTATTTTAAATTTTGAAACAGAGTCTCCTTAAGTTGCTGAGGGTCTCACTAAGTTGCTGATACTGGCCTTGAACTTGTGAGCCTCCTGTCTCAGCCTCCCAAGTATTGGGATTACAGGCATGCACCACCACACCCAGCTGTATATATTTTTCTAATATAGTTATACTCTGCTTCCTATTTCAGATGTGAAAGATCATGAATTATCTTCATAGCTTCTGCAAGTGTTCCAATAAATATTTTCTTGAAATTTAATATGCAGTGATAAGCTTAATTTGTATAGTTACTCCACTCTCCTAATATTCTCAATTAATTACATTGCTATTATCAAAACCGCATAGTATTTCTTGCACTTACAAACTTATTTTTATAACATGAAATAATTTGTTTAAACCTAAATTTTTTAAAATTATTTCAACAGTGATTTTCATTGTCATCATGGCTTCATGGCTTTAGGCTCTCTGTGCTATATAAATAAAAAGTAGATGATAATATTAGGGAAATGTGAAGGTATATATAATTTCTATCTAGTGTTTATGGCTTGAAGGTGGACTAAATTATTACAAAAGTAGCACAGGCAGGCAATAGTATTATTAGCAGTTTATAAGTGACACACAGAACTACTAGTGGGTTATATTTTCTATGCCATTCCTTAAGTTTCAAATAAGTAGTTCAAGAACTTTTTTTAACTCAAACATTTTATTCTCTGATTTTGAAACAATAATACCTGTGTATTATTACTAAAAAGTAACAGAAGTGGAAATAGCTCATATAGGTGAATCACATTCCAGGTCTTGTTCCTCAACCAATAGAGCAAAATATTTTTAAATGTTCTCTTATAGTCCTACACCTGATATGTTTTCATTAACTATTCAAAGGCTATGTCAAATGCCTTAGAAAATTTTACATGTAGGAAATGTCATTATTTTCCCTTTAGTGTATAATAACTCATATTTTATATGTGTTAATTTATTTGAACAAAAGTAATGTAAAAAGAATAATATTGTATTTTTGTACTTCCATCAAAGTATTTTCCATCTAGTAAATCAGATTTAAATTCAGCTCGAGTTCTTAGAATGTCTGTTTACCACCTGGGGACAGTATCCCTGGGGATTCTGCAGACATACTGAGATTGATATAATGATAAAGCTCTCTGAGGATCTCTGAAGAAATTTTACATAAAAATAAAAAGAAAAAGAACACCAAATAATATCCACTTGGAAAAAGAGGATAAAAACAGCAAATAAAATATTCCCCAATTATCTGTCATTGTTTTGAATCACTAATTGAACAGTTGAAAAATAACTCAAAAGTTGAAGACCGTCTAAAGAATTAGGATTCCATATTCATGGGTAATTTTTCTTTTTTTAATAATCATCATCATCATTTACTTTAATACTGAACCAATTTTGTCTCATAGTTCAAACTGGTTCCTAACATGGATATGGAATTTTAAGAAAAATATTTCAGAGATTGAATGCATTTTTAATGATTTCAAGACCATTACAATAAAAAGAAACAGGTTTATTCAGATTAATCATGAAATTTGGTTTTTACAAAATTATATAGGTAAATGTTTATGAACTGAAATCACACATTTAGGATTATTACTTTCTAAATATTTCAGTTCATGTTTTTAATCTATTCTGGTTACACATGTGTTTCCAAGATAAGACACATGCACAGATTCAACACTTCTTAAAACATATTTTTATTAAGTACAGCTAATTTATTGCAAAATAAATAAAAATATACTAACTCTTTATGCCTAATAAATACTGTGAACAATAATTAATACTGTGATATTTTCCTAATTTAAATTGAAATATAGCAAAGAATTTTGTAAGCAATCTCGCTTCAGGAAATTCTGGCTAAAACAAGCCACATGAAGTCATATTACATTTATAGATTATTAGGCGAATTATAGCTCTCTGTTACAGACATATTTTTACCTTATGACATATTTTGAAAGTCACCATAAAAATCCAGTTTCTTAAATGTGCCGCTTGCCCTCTGTATTTTTTTCAAAGGCAGAACAGAGTACGAATTGACTACTTAAATGAACCACTTGAGAAACCAACAAGGACTAACCCCAAATAAGAAGAGGTCAAATTCTGTCAAGGAAAATGTGTTTTTTATCCTGTGTTCTAAAAACTCTCTTTAAAAAAAGTCTGTTAGATTGGGGTGCAAGTTAAGTGACGTGTCAAATACAAAGCGTGAGCGCTTCTGTCAAAGGCACTGAAGTCATTCATGACTTCAACTAAATTCATGTACTAGAGAGCAGCTGGCATTGTGCAACCTGAATCCTCAGTCCTGACAGCTTCCAACATTTTCAAAATGCTTGAAATGCCTAATAAAACAGTTATATCAGCGAAATAATGTACAACTGTTGGGAAACTTCATTGTCTTATTATGGGAAAATAGATACATGCCCATTAATTCTCAAGATTTTCCTTACTAGATTCTTTCTCAATTAAAAAAAAAAATCTCAGACTTAAAACATGTCCACTCATCCTACCTGGTTAATTCATCTATAGTTAGGACAGTACTCACTTTTTAAATTATTGTTTATTTACACATATTTTGCTTTCCTCAAAATCTATAATGCTATAATGTTTATAAAAATCCTTAGCATTTATGTACATGGGAGTAATGTAATTTTAAGGCTGGAAATTCAAAGTGTAGCGAGTTCTGCCATTTTCTCCTCTTTTAGGACATTCCTGTATGTAGCATGTCAACAGGCTGTATTTAGAATAATTTCAGTATTATTTTACTCTTTGGTTATTTGTTCTGTTAGTATTGATATTAACCTGGTTCCCACCAAGCCATAAATGCCTTTTACAAAGGGCAACTGGAAGATAATTGAGCTCTTATAGTTTGTGTTTTTATTCTCAAGGATAATCTCTATTTAATAAAGGTGGTCCATTGACCATGCACATCAAGAATGTAAATGTGTTGGTTGATCCTAGTTTCTCCCTAATGTGAAATGCAAACAGCGAATGGCTAAAAAGTTCAGGACTATTAAAGAAATATTGAATTGTATCCATACTGCAAAAGCTTGTGTTCCCTCCTATTGATTGCTACATCTCAAAGTCTGAGCAAAGCAGATATTTTTTTATGTATTAGTGGAAATCCCCAAGGGAGAGCACCACTTGTACTCCCAGTGTGGCTTGTCCCCTGTAGTCCCAACATAGGGTTTTCCTTCGTTGCTGCTCCAGCTCCCCGACTAGTGTCCCTTCAATCACCCTAAGAGAATGGCTGATTTCCACCTGCCAGTGGAGTTTCTTCAGTTAAGCAATGTGTTTGACAGAGACATTTTTTTGACACTCCAAAAATTCCCACTCAGGGCTATGCCAGGGTTCTGAATATTAGCAGAGAGAATGGCTATCTTTTCAAATCAGAGCTATAATTCTTTAGCTGTGCCTCAAACCAACAGGTCCAAAGATTCAAAAAGTTTCTCATGAAAGTATTTTTTTTCTGTTTCTCCCTTTAGTTGCACATCTCCTGCAAATAACTTTCAAGGTAATAATCAATAATAACATAACAATCTATAACCTCACCACAAAAACAACCTCTGTCTTGCAAGCACACACAAAACCCTTTTTCTCCTGCTTCCTCATTCCATCCCACAAATATATAAAGCAAACTTTCTCGAGCACATCTAACTCTACCAACATATATTACTTTCAAACATGCATGTTAATTTCTGGTTATTGCCTTTATGATATTGAGGTATATTCCTTCTATTCTGATTCTCTGCAGTGTTTTTAGCATGTATGGGTGCTGCATTTTGTCAAATGCTTTTTCAGCATCTATTGAAATGATCATGTGATTTTTGTCTTTGGTTCTGTTTATGTGGTGAATTACATGGATTGTTTTACGTATGTTGAACCATCCTTGCATCCCTGGGATAAACCCGACTTGGTCGTGGTGTATAATTTTCTTGATGTGGTTTTGAATGTGTGTTGCTAGTATTATGTTTAGAAGTTTTGCGTCTAAGTTCATCAATGATATGGGCCTGTAGTTTTCTTTCCTTGAGCTGTCTCTATTTGGTTTTGGTATTAATGTGATATTGGCTTCATAGAATGTATTTGGGAGAGTCCCATTTCTTTCTATTTCATGGAATAAATTGAGGAATATTGGGATTAGCTCTTCTATAAAGGTTTTATAGAATTCACCTGGGAGACCATCTGTACCTGGGCTTTTCTTTGATGGTAAGCTCTTTATTGCTGCTTCAATCTCTTTGATTGTTATTGGTTGGTTTAATTTTTCTATATCTTCTTAATTCAATTTGGGAGGGTTGTATGTGTCTAAAAACTTGTCAATTTCTTCTAGGTTTTCCATTTTGTTTGAGTATAACTTTTCAAAGTAGTGTCTGATAATTC
The DNA here is from genome assembly GCA_004027185.1 of Glis glis. Lineage (NCBI taxonomy): Eukaryota > Metazoa > Chordata > Mammalia > Rodentia > Gliridae > Glis > Glis glis. The sequence goes on from PVJS01005789.1 coordinate 61,462, forward strand.
TCTGTATTTCCACATTGTCAGTGGTGATATCTCCTTTTTCATCTCTTATTTTGGTAATTTGGGTTGATTCTCTCTTTCTTTTGATTAGGTAGGCTAATGGTTTATCTATCTTGTGTATTTTTTTGAGAAACCAGCTTTTGGCTTTCTTGATTTTTTTGTATTGTTCTTTTTATTCTCCACTTCATTGATTTCTGCTCTAATTTTAATAATTTCCTGTCTTCTACTGGCTTTGGGGTTAGACTGTTCCTGCTTTTCAAGGGCTTTGAGGTGTGTCATTAGGTTGTTTATTTGGTGCTTTTCAGTTCTACTTATGTGAGCACTCAGTACTATGAATTCTCCTCTTAATAGTGCTTTCAATGTGTCCCAGAGATTTTGATATGTTGTTTCCCTATTTTCGTTTTTTTCTAGGAATTTCTTAATTTCCTCTCTTATTTCCTCTTTGACCCATTCTTCATTCAGCAGTGTGGTTGTTCACTCTCCATGTGTTTATGAGATGTCTCTGTGTCTTCTTGCAGTAGATTTCTAGTTTCATGAAAAATTCGAGAGTTCCCCTTAAAAACTATCTCTATTTTCAGATGACATGATATTATACTTAGAAGATCCAACAAACTCAACCAAAAGGCTTATAGAACTGATCAACAAATTCAGCAAAGTGTCTGGATACAAAATCAATCTTAAAAAATCAGAAGCTTTTCTGTATACCAACCATAAATTCACTGAAAAAGAAATCCAGAAGACATTTACACTCACAATATCCCCAAAAACAGTAAAATACTTGGGAGTAAACCTAACCAAGAAGGTAAAAGACCTCAAAAGGAAAACTATAAAACATTGAAAAAGAAATTGAAGAAGATCTTAGAAGATGGAAAGATATCCCATGCTCTTGCATAGGCAGAATAAATATCATCAAAATGGCCATTCTTCCAAAAGTGATCTACAGATTCAGTGCAATACCCATTAAACTACCAAAGTCATTCTTCACTGACATAGAAAAATCTGTCCTTAAATTCATTTGGAACAACAAAAAACCCAGAATAGCCAAAGTAGTTCTCAGCAACAAGAACCATGCAGGAGGCATCACAATACCTGACTTCAAACTATACTACAAAGCCATAGTAATAAAAACAGCATGGTATTGGCACAAAAGCAGACACATAGACCA
>PVJS01005790.1:0-62618 GCA_004027185.1 Glis glis
TCATTAAGTCAATATATAAGAAACCCAAAGCCAACATCATATTGAATGGGGGAAATTGCTGGAATTCCCTTTAAAAACAGGAACAAGACAAGGATGCCCACTATCACCACTCCTTTTCAATATAGTCCTCGAAACTCTTGCCAGAGCAATAAGACAAGAGAAAGATATCAAAGGAATTCAAATAGGAAAAGAAGAATTATTTTTATTTGCAGATGATATGATCCTATATCTAGAAGACCCAGAGAACTCAACCAAAAATCTACTAGAGCTGATTAACAAGTTCAGCAAAGTAGCAGGATGCAAGATCAACCTAAAAAAATTGGTAGCTTTCATAGTCAATGCAATCCCTATCAAAATACCAACATAATTTTTTGCAGATCTAGAAAAATCAGTCATTAATTTTATATGGAGAAACAAAAGACCCAGAATAGCCAAAGCAATTCTCAGCAGTAAGAACCATGCAGGAGGTATCACAATTCCTGACTTCAAATTGTACTACAGAGCTATAGTACTAAAATCAGCATGGTATTGGCACAAAAACAGACACATAGACCAGTGGGAGTATGCCCCATTAAGGTGGAGATAAAGATTATGAAGTTTCTAGATTTCAAAACTATACTTTTCCTTTTCTCATTTCTATAGTTTCTTACTAGAGAAGTTTCCAGTTCTCTTCATCATGAGCAGTAATGGGACTGAGTTCCATTAACTGAGCCGCCATCTAGTTTACCAGACGCAGGCAGTAGGGCGAATAACAGCACATGAGGAGATCCCTAGGTAGCCAACTTTTTTAGTACTTTCCCAAACCTAACTCCTCAGTAACATTATTTCCATAGCTGATGATCATTATGGAATTGACTTTAACTGTCTTTTCCTGTTTTCATTATATTTCCATTTATTTATTTATTTATTTATTTATTTATTTATTTATTGTTACTGGAAATTGAACTCAGGTGCATTCTCCCTCCAAGCTACACCCCCAGTCCTTTCTATTTTTTATTTGGAAACAGAGTCTCACTAAGTTACTGAGGGTCTTGCTAAATTGCTGAGGCTGTACCACAAACCTGTGATCCTCTTGTCTCAGCTTCCCAAGTACTAGGATTTCAGGCATGAGCAACCACACCACGCTTCATCATATGTCCATATTTAAAAAAAATTTCACGCCAATTCAGGGAGACATGGTTGAAAATATTTTGTCATAAATGTCTTTGAATTAATGCATCTGAGCTCATAGCTTTTTTTTTTTGAGGAAGTCCTTTGAAACCCTTACACTTTTCTTTTCTGCATGTAATTGAAGTTTGGAAATCAACATAGAGAATCAGAAACCAAAATAAATCAAACCCAGCAATGAATATTAAAATATAAACGAGAATTAAAATTCTGAAATAGAAATTAACCCGATTTGGAAGGGAATTTTTGTATATTTAGGAGTAAGGAGTCAAGAGTTATGGAAAGATTTATACCCTGAGACCAAGGACATGTTTGGGTCGATTTCTAGTAAAGGGCATTGATTCAAGTTAAGGAATTATTAGTAACATTAAATACAAGTCAGTGTTGTTTCTCCGACCCACATCCTATATACACTAATAGATTTATTCCACATGTGTAACTTCTTTATTGTGAGAAAGTAAAATGTCTTAATTATTCTATGCAATCCTTTGTATTTATAATACATTCATTATGCTATATATAATATATAATATTAATTGCATATGATATATAATATGTAACATTCATTGTGTATTATATATAATATATAATGTTCATTGGGTATTCAATACACAAACCTGTAGAATACTAAAATGCTGGGGCCAGGTTTTAGATACCTTAGCATTACTGAAAGACTGGAAAGTATGCTATTTTTAAGTATTCCTGTCACCACTGTTCGTGCTTTCTTGAATTTGTGGTCCAAGAGTGAAATTGAGCTCTGTGATAATTAATTCTTTGACAGTTTTATACTGAAAAAGAAAGATCATAATGATGAAGACTAATATAAATGTTGACATTTAACAAAATGCCGTAAAAGAAAATTTTATTATACTACAGTGGCTACTTACCAATTGATTTCTTAATAACCCAAAAGAATAAATGGACCTAGCAAAAGTCTCTAAATTACTCTTAGAGAATAGCTTCCATGGGTATATTTTGCTTTCAAAGATGATGAAATTGCTCAACTGCTATCCTTGGCTTCCCATGGATCATGAAAAACCTCAAATTCAAGTTTCTCAAGCCCTTTATCCTTGGGTCAAAGGCAATTGAACAGGCTTATGAGGAGGTCATTATGACTTGCTCATTGTTGAGGTTAAAATATATTCATAATATGAACAGTGTTTATCAGCTCAAGGAGAACATAAATGTATCTACAGAGCACATCATTTTATAAATGCTTTAAAATAATTTAAAGATGCAACATTTTATTTAAATATATTATTTTTCATACTTAGGATATAAATTTAATCATCTGAACAGTATTTTATTTTTATGTTCATAAATGTAATCATATTAGAATGATTCCTTAGATGTGTTGACCTACGAAATTCTCATGGCATCTGGTGGTATTCATTAACTGTAATCACTAAGTCTATAGTAAATAATCCATTTCTGGAGTTATTTTTAAAAGACATGCTGATAAAGCCTAAAGGGGAATTATTCTGCCTGTATCTTGCACTGGAACAAGATGTGCAATTAAAATTACCACCAAACCGCAATAACATTTTACGAAGATGACTTGATAAGAAATTCAGGTCAAGGATGCTAGCTTAGAGAGCATTCCATTTGCTTTAGCTAACATCCTTTCAGACATTCCTTGCTCCACAAAGACAATAGATGAAAGGAAAGGAAGGGAACAAAGATCCTTTGTAAATATTGGTGCTTAACTCTGTGAGGCAGATGACTACTGACCCTGAGAACTCTGTAATTTCCCTTGTTCAACATTGCACCTCTCCTAGCCTTGACAGGTTGTAAAATCAAAAGGCTCTCCTTCCTGCATTGCTCTGAACTTAAGTTTTAATGCTCTTTTGTACATACTGAATATTGTACCATTGTTTCTTTGTAATATATCCATTTTCGGTTTGTTTTTTTTTTTTCCCTGTTTACGTAAGGTGCTACAATATAGGTTGTGGGGTAAAAATCTGTGCTATCATTTTCATTCTTCCTTAAAAGCTGCATTTTATCATTACCCCAATATTTTGTTAGTGTATTATGTTCAAGAAAGACTTGACATTTTAAAACATATGTTTAAGGAAAACAATACAATTAGTATAGAGTCATGTTTTGGGAGGTTGAGAGTTATGCATTATCCAAAGTCATTTTTTAAATGATTCGGCTACTTTTCACATAGGTTTTGCTTCTGCAGGATGACCTAGGGCTTGATGAAATGTATTTCTCCCATCTTGTGCTCGGTATTGATGTTTGGTTTCAGATGTTATAAAATCAGTGCTGAGTGTGAGTAAGTTATTCACAATACAGCTTCTAATGAAGTGTGAACATGACTTGAATAATAACTATCCCAGATCTTTAATAAGGCTCATCTCATGCTCATAATAAAATCCTACAGTGTTTCTATAATCCGGTGGAATTTTACCAAAGTCAAATTAAGACACAAAAGAGCACATTCTTTAAAGTGCAATTCATAATCCTTGGGAAATGGCTGTAATTGATTTACAACAAACCAGCTGATCTGAGAAGGCAGCAGCCCCAGGTGACCGTAGCAGTTGTGCGAGCAGACCTGTGTGCACAACGTGCCACTCTGGAATTTTATACTCATCAGATTATAAAATGCAAGGGAAAAAAATCGCGTGGTTAATGGAGAACTTTAAGCAAAAACTACTGGAGAATGATATTATTTCAGTAAGCACTTATTTAAACACATTAATAAAAATGGCAGGCACATTTAAAAATCACATCGTCTAGAGAAGCTACAGTGCATTTCTAAAAAGAAAGGTTTCTTTATCCCCCTTTGTAGGTTCTGCTTAGTTCAAGCTTCCTCCTCTTTATTACATTCGGGCATATGCAATGTACTGCATCTGAAAATGATAGAGTATGCCTCTCTGGTACAGTCTTGTCAATTACATGTGCCTTGTTTCATTAGCTACAGCTAATTATTAGCCATAGTGTTCTAGGCTATGAATTTAAATTGAGTAAAATGAGTGGTTATTTTTTATGATTTCCTTCTAGTCATTTCAAATTCATCAAACTATTTTTATTACATGCAGAAATACTAAAAGTATGATAATCCAAATCTTTTACCACCCCGTTCAGTACCCAAATAAGTATGTGTATTAAAGGTGACAGAGATAGATGGTAATAACTCTTTTTTTTTTTTTGCTTGACAGCTTTTGCCCACAACATATGTTCAGTGCTATCAGGGTTATTACAGAGAACACAAACTAATCAGGTGGACAGATTCACAAACAGTGCCTAGAACACATGGTGGCCTCCTGGTGTTAGTAAGGACTGTCTGCCTCACTTGTAAACATGGTCAGATAATGTGCGGATTTGTCATTTTGACTGTTGGTTCTTAAGATCACGGATAAAATGATCTTTTTGCCTATGAACCTGCTAGATTGAAAGGTGAGATGCTGTGACATGACCTTATTTGCTGCTGTGTCATGGAAAGAGAGAAAAATTGTGGGCTCTGTAATAGTTCTGATATTGACTCAACCATCTATGTGTTTTACCTTTCAAAATGATTTGGGGTTAGGATTTGTTCTTGAGGCTAAATTTCTTAAAGGGAATTAATATAAAAAAGCTTATTTTTGTTCAAAAGTTTGTTATTAGCCTTCCATGTATCAATTTCTTCCTCTGTCAAGAGAAAATCTCAACTAAATCTGATTGCAAATAAGATTGTTCAGAAATTCTAATTCTAACCTAATTTGATGATCTAATTTTGTAAGCCTTAAAATTTACTTGAAAAGTGCCACTAGTCTTGTGTACAACAGAATATGTATGCATGTGTGAGTACACGTATTGTTGTATATTTTTACTTTTGATCTACCATATATTTTATGTACACATTTCACTGCAATAGGCCTTTTGAACAACTAATTGTAGAACATCACTCTTTACTTGCAATGAAAATTAGAATGGAAAAAATTACAGCTAATTAAAGTATTTGGGAACTATATGGAGAATGTTGCTAGGAAAAAAACTCAGAATTGTGAAATTTCCAAGTAAAGAGACCAATCAACTGAATATATCTGCAAGGTTATGTCCAAATAAAGACCACTGATTTCATCTTTATTCCATTGACTTTCCTTAGATCTCTTTTAAGAAAGGAGAGAGGATTTCTCTTTAAAGTTGGCATTCTTAAATTTATAGCTTTCTGTTACATTCTTTTTTTTCCCCCTACTGAGTCTTCCTTCAATCTAGTTATCGTCAATCTGTACTAAAATATGACAAGGTTTAGAAATTAGAATTATATGAATTTGAAGCTAAAAATAGAAGTTATCATATTATGAAACTAGTCTGTCCAGAGTTTATAGTATTGGCAGTTCTTTCTGGATGAAATAGATACTGTACAAGTGTATAGTCTTTGGGGACATAGAAGTTGTTTTGGAATTTTGACTGTAAAATTTCATAGATGTGTGAATTTAGGCAAGTAATTTAACTTTTATGAACCTCAATTTTCTCAACAGAAAAAAAATAGGCAAAGCCGGGCACAGTGGAACAGGCCTGTAATCCTGGTACTTGGAAGGCTGAGACAGGAGGATCACAGGTTCAAGGTCAGTCATGGCAACCTAGCGAAACCCTGTTTCAAAATATATTATATAAAATAAAATGGGGCAGGTGGTATAGCATAGATGTAGTATACCCCTGGGTTCAATCCCCAGTACACATACACACAAAAAAAAAAAGAAAAGAAAAAGAAAAGTAGAGATAATATTACCTATTAAATAGGGTTGTTAAGATGATTAAAGCAAAACTCGTTTTGACAAGGCATTTAGTAGAATGTCTGACACACAGGTTTGCTTAGCAAGTGGCATCTATTATCATTGTTAGACAATACCCTTTGTTACTTCTGTTTTCAATTTTAAGACCAGTCTCTAGTTTCTAATCTTGAGAGAAATAGATCCTATTAGTTCTCTTTACTTCTATCAACTAGGTTTAGTTCTTTGCCTTTTCATCTCCTTGTGATATAAGAGTCTTCTTTTCTGTCCAGAAGAGTCCTTTGCTTTGACTACCACTTGACTCTGCATTTTATCAATCACTTGAAGAGAAATACTTCAGCCTCCTGTCATCCTTCTTCCCTCAATATTAACTTAGCTGCATTCAAATCCGCTTTTGCTTACCTGAGACAAGAGCTATCCCCTCCATGGTCCATTGTTATTTTCTCAAACTGTCCTATGGATCTCATTTTGTCCCCTTTCTATAGTAATCTAACTCCTTCATTCTTACTGTGTACTTTATGTTTCTCTAAATACTGTTTTTTTTTTTTACATCACTCTATAAATGTTTGTCTATACCACCTTTTAAAAGAATTCCTCCATAAACACCAGGCATTCCTTTAGTCTGGTCTATTCATACCTAAGAATTTTGAAAGTAACCACACTACTGTTCCTAATTCCTCACTTTTATACTTTTATTAAGTTCTCAAATTTTGCTATCGACTCCAGCTCTCTACTAAAAACATTCTTTGTGTGGTGATTGATTGTTATAGTTTGGATCTTAAATGTCCCACAAGGTCCATAAGCGAAAGGCTTGGTCAACAGTCTGTGGTGTTATTTGGAAGTGGTGGAGACTTTACAAAATGGGGCTTGCGGGAAGGAAGTTGGGCCTTTGGGGGCATCTCCTTGAAGGGGATACTGGGACTTTGGCACTTTCAAGTCTGACTATTTGCTTCCCAGCTGCCACGAGGGGAATAGATTTCATCCACCATGTGCTCCCACCATGATATGCTATGCCACCACAGGCCCCAAAGCAATAAGGACATGTAACCATGGACTGAAACCATGAACCAAACTAAGCATGTCCTCCATTGAAGTTGTTTATCTCAGGTTTGTCACAGTGACGGAAAGCTGACTAATGCACCAATGATCTCTTATTAGCAAGGCCAATGGATACTGTTTAGTCCTTATTTATAGCATTTGAAAAGTTGACCTCTTCCACAAGTAATTTCTTCTGTGAGTTTTTGTCTCTGGTCTTCCTACCTCTCTAGCTACTTCTTATTGAAATGTATGGGATCCTTTTCCTCTCTCTACTTCTGCATTATAATTATTTCATCTTTAGATCTCTTTCTTTCAAGAAAAGCACACTGGTTGGTGTGACACGCCACCCATGATCATTTGCTTTCAAATGATTCTGCAGCTCAGCTTCTTACTCAAGGTGCTGCTTCATAACAACCACTACCTAGTCCACACTGCTTGGACAACATGTCAAACCAGATTTGACCAGAACAACGTAACATGATTGTTCAACAACTCTCTAATCCCAATTTTCTACCTTTATGACTCATACTACCCTATTCCCTATTAGTCACTTTGGACTGCTCTAACAGAATATCACAGACTGGATAGTTTATAAATAATAAAAGTTTAATTCTTATGGTCTGGAGGCTAGAAGTCTGAGATCAGAGTGCCAGCATAGTGGAGTTCTGAAGAGGGTCTTCTTGTAGTCACCCTGCTCTCACATGGCAGAAAGAGGGAGAAAGAGTTCTATGGTATCTCTTTTACAAGAGCACTAATCCTATTCATGAGAACCCCACTCTTAACACTAATAACCTCTAAAGGGCCCACTTCCTGATACCTTACATCACAGGTTAGGATTGCAACATATGAATTCTGGGGAGACATAAACATTCAGTCCATAACATATTCCTAGTTTTCCAAGAGGTTTAAAGTTAATTTTAGATTTCTACTCCATTTCAGCACTTTGTCAATACTACCTTTTCATACTTAGTGATTTATTTTCCTTCTGTAGTATTCCTGTCTTTGGCTTAGATTAGACCCTTATCCTTTTTTTTTTAGCTGAAACTTCTACTTATCTTTCTGTCTGCTAGTTTTCTCTTCTCTTTCCCCAAATCACTAGCCACATTCACACAAAGGTGAATTTGCTTTAGTATCAACTGATCGCATTATTCTCTTAAACCATTCAAGTCTTTTTATGACCTTCAGAATAAACTTTATTATGAAAGACATCTTTCATGTACTTCTCCCATCACGTTCCTGTGTATGTTTTGTGCTGTCATCATGCTGAAATATTTGTAGATCCTTGAAGATTATGTACACATCACATAATCTTGGTTCTGCCCGTACTTTTCCAGTATACCTAAAATATCTTTCACATACTTCTTCAGTTAATCACACCCGCCTTGTCCTTCAACATTGATCTCATCCTTCACCTATACCAAGAAGTCTACCTTCAGAGAGGTCTACCTTCATCTCCTGAGTGTACTGTCCCTTCTCTCTGCTTCGACTACAGTCTGTATATATCTCTACCATCGCTCTTACGGCTCTATACTTTATCTGTGTCTTATTCACTAGACCATGAGATCTCTAAGATAAAAAGCATGAGGTCCACTTTATCCAATGCACAAATCCCCTCTTTTGAGGTTGCCACTCTGTAAATCTTCATTAAAATAATGGCTGAATAGCCAGTTCAGTCCATGTTCCTTGACCTCCACGATTGTGCCCTCCCAGTTCCATCACTGACTCATCTGTATACATTTTACCTATGTGTGTGTTGAATTATTTTATCTCCACCTTTGCTTTTCCTGTTTTCCTTCCCTACCCTTATTTTTCAGGTTTTTTCAGAAGGTAATTTACCTCTAGGGATGGTAGCATACACACCTATAATCCCAATACTTGGGAGGCTGAGAAGAGAAGTTCTAAGGCTGGAGGCCAGCCTCAGCAACTTAGTGACAGTCTATTTCAAAATAAAAAAATTAAAATATGACTGAGTCTATCTCAGAGGTAGAACACCCCTGGGTTCAATCCCAAGTATCACACTTACACAAAGAGTCATTTACCTGAATATATCCATGATCTCTCTTTTTGTGTGTGTGAATTCTTATTTTATTTTTATTCCTCACTCAATCTAATGTTCACTAATTAAAGGCTCTTAGCTCTTCAAAACATAAGTACACCAGTAGCAAAACAGGTTATACCTGGAGATTTCATTCATCTCAAATGAAGCTCCTCACAACTCTCTCAAGCAGTTACTAATTAAAAAACCCTATCTATGTTAAGTTGGTTATCATTTCTTGGGAAATGATACCATGGGTTTTTCTTAAGAAATATAATATAACTATACCCTGACATTCATATTTTATAATACCAATTTCTTTCCCATCTAGAGGTGAAATCCAAATCTGCAGTAACTGTTCAGAAAGAAAAATGCTTTGGTGGTAGGCAGACCATTTAAAAATACTTTTTATCCCCATAAACAAGGGAATTCTAAATGAAAATATGTCACAAAATATGGAATAAACATTTACAAATTTAATGTGAATGTTTAAGTAATAGTATGTCATAGAAGTCTCATTCTAATTGTCTAAGACTATTTTTGTGTTTTTATGATTGAAAAAAATGGACATTGCTTTAGGGCACTAATAATAAAGACATAACACAAATCATATGATTTCAAAGCCTTGTCTAAATTACAACCTCAAAATTTCACTCATTTTTCTTCTTTCTTTAGAGTCAGACTTGATTACAGGAAAAATTTAAATTGATCAAAATTGATATACCAGGAAAATTTCCCAGTATATTTCAGCCATGGTATGCATACAACAATGATGTATTCATCCATCTGAGTTTTGAGCTCACACGCCACCAAAATATTTTTCTTATAGAAACAAATTTAAAAATTACTCTTTCAACTGAAATTATAATTAAGAATATTTCACTTGAAATACTGAAATAACATGCACTTTGTTTAGATGAATGTATTAAAAAAGACAAGTACCAATATTAAGAAGAATATGCATTTTGTCCTTTACATGAGACTGATCTAGTACCTGATATTTATGGCTAATAAGTACAAATTGTTATAATTTTCAAAATTATAAGCCTAGCTGCCTATATACTTTTACATATTTACAGTGATTTTAAAGTGGCGTATCAGATTTAAAAGCTTTAGTCTCTTTGCATAAATATAACAAAAAGGTCTGTCATTTTTCCAGAGAGGTGATTCTTAGTATTATTAAATAAACTAATAAACTATAGTTATTCTGTGCATGTAAAAGTATATACACTTATACATAATATGGAAGACTTAGATAAAAATGACAATACAATTGGGAAAAATGTTAAATTTTGCATAAATACTATGTATATCACTTTTCAACCAATGTCCCCTAAAAGTTGAGTGTTTGCTTTTACCTGCACCCACCCCAATTTGCCTAATTTCACTAAATCATTCAGATGTTTTATATATAATTATAATATGCTATACGAGAAACATAGCTTAAAATTTATAATATTGTCCAAATTGCAAAATGCTTGTAGTGGTGTTATCTCTACCATTGTGTAAACAGCCCTTTAGTATATTTCATAGAAGTATCACTTGAGTTTCACAGTCTAAGAAAGCAGTGAATTAAAGCAGACATACTTTCGGTTCTGTAACATAAGCCTTAGTCAAACATAATTTGGTCTTATTGCAATTTCCACAAAGATATATTAAAAGATCATACTTCCACAAATTCAAAAGCTAAGTGGTTTATGTAACCATAAGAAATTTGATACATATTGTAGCTTCAAAATCTATTTTTCCCTGGAAGAGCTTGCCGTAGAAGCATGATATATAAATATTTATTTTTAAAATACATTTCAACCTCCAAACTATAATCATGAATAAAGAATATATAAAAAACAATCAATAAAGGAATGTGAATAGCTTATTAGCATTAGAAAAATGTTCAACTTTGCAAAATTAAGGATATGCAACTTTAAATAAAAGATCAAAGTGTTAGTAAAGTTGTGGAGGAAGCATGCACTCCTATACAGGACTGAGGGAATTTACACTGAAAGGTCCTTCATACAGGGCAATAGACTCCTTTTAATTCAGAAATTCACTTTATTAGAATTTAATGATGGTGCACGTGCGTGCGCGCGCATGCACACACACACACACACACACACACACACACACACACACACAAATAAAAACAATTACACTACAACAGTACAGACATTAAACATAATACTGTAGGAGGATTAAGCCATTGAAAATACGTATGATATGTAGTTAAGTTAAAAAAAGAAGAGCTCCAAGATTGAAATTGTATGTAAAATATAATCCTGGTTTCGAGAGAATGTATTGTAGCTAAAACCCACACCAGTTTGGAAGCAGACAAATGAATCCCAGTTTGGGCTCTTTGCGTACCCTTTCTACTGATTAACTGATTGTGTAGCCTTCAGCCTGTCACTTGAACCTTTCTAAAATTCAGTTTCCTCATGTATAAAATGGTTAAGAAACTTCCACATTTTTCAGGGCTTTTGTAAGATTTCAATGAAATAATTCATGTGTGGTTTTTAGTATAATGCATGAATGTAATAGGTATTCAATAAATTTAAATTTTGTCATAATTATTATATAACATGTATTTTTGCATCAAAGTAGACATAAGAAAATAATACAGTGGTAGCCTCCAAAAGTAAGTCTGTAATCCCAGTACTTGGGAGGCCTAGACTGGAGGATTACAGGTTCAAGACCAGCCTCAACAACTTAGTGAGACCCTGTTTCAAAATAAAAAAATAAACTCTTCAGGGGGGCATTCTACTTCTGAGCTACACCCTCGGCCCAATTTTATTTTTTACTTTGAAACAGGCTCTTTGCTAAGTTGCTGAGGCTGGCCTTGAACCTGCGATCCCCCAGTACCACAAAGAAAAAGAGAAAGCGTTTGTACTTTCTGGCCTTAGACAGAAGTTGTTAGAGGTTCTTTATATACATCTATCTAGTTTCTTGTGTGGGAGGGGAATTTGCCTGTGCCCCGAGAAGGAGGAGATGGCGTCTGGGGTAGGCAGGGTACTGTTATAATTAGAAGAGGGAAATTTGCCGGAGGATAGCCGTGGCTCTCCAGTATGGAGAGAAAGGATGTGTTCTGTGATGTCAGAGTCCCAGGTAGAAGTACTCTAGCAGACAGCAAGACTTGTGGCTGGTGGACTGATGTGTTTGTGAGGAAACTAAACTTCATGCACCACAGATGTGAGCTCTATAGCAAAAGATGCTGGCCTCCCCACCTGGCAGAGAGGCCATGGAGCCCCCTGCCTTTAATTGGATCATATCACCTCATACCATTAACATCTCAGGCATAACCTTAATGGACCAAAGTTCGAAGGATGTTTTCTAAGTATTTTAAAATAGTGTTTACATTGCTAAATAGAGAAAGGAGCCCCTGTGATATTTTCTGCACTTTCGTGTTATGGACAAACTCAAGCCTTTCTATTTATTAGTCCATTAAACTTGACAACTCTTTGAAATGGGTATTGTTTACCCCTTTCAGAAAAAGTAACTGAGGTACTAAGGAGCTAGTATATATTTCGTGGGTAGTCTAGGAGTAAGCATGGAAGAAAAAGCTCCTTGTAACGTGGGGAAGGACTTGGATGGATGTGACAGAAGATACGATTCAGAAGTATCATTTCAGATATAGCCACACACCACGAGCCTACTCACCAGGAGTTGCTCTGCATTAGAATATCTGGCATCTCCCCTCTGAGCTCAGTCTGCATCACTTCCAATTTATGCCTTCCAGTTCTGTCCATCAGCAACCTCTCCATGATAGATTTACAGTTCATCATTTAAGCAACATCCTAAATACCCTTGTTCCAATCTACTTTTATCTTTCCTGCCTGGAAAATTCCCACCTCCCTGCCTCTTCTCGACCTGGACCTGCCTTCTGGTAAGTGGCTAAGACTTACTATACATTAACTCATACATAATATTGAGTATATTGTACCATTATAGTTTTATGATCTAAAACTAACAGTCAACTCCAACAGTGCATGGTAACCATACATCCAACCAACCATTCATTTCCTATAAATTTATTTAATGCTTGCTGTGTGCATTTGGGATGCATAAATGAGAAAAACAGATACATTTCTATTTCTTGGATCTTATATCATTGCTTCGTATCCTCTGGCAAACCTTCCTTTATATTTCCAGGCTAGAAAGATGCTGTTACTTTTCCCAGCACATTTTTTACTTTGTGCTGTGACTCTTGGTTTATAGCGGTCTTCTCCAAGGACAGAACCATATCTGGATCACTTACAGCTCTCATGAGCAACTAATGATTACCACCAGGATGCTGCTTAAGACCCGTTTGAAGGAATGAAATCATGCAGGCTTTCCTCCAAATTTTCCTCCAACAGAACACAGCAACCTTCCTGGTAAACAACCGAGTTTTTATATAACAAATCCTAAATATAGCTTTCTAATTTATGATTTTTGTCACTAACAGCAGTGGAAGAAAACCTCAAGACTATGAACATAACATCTGAAGTCGTATTGCCACATATGAATATAAAAAAGCAAAGCCATCTACTAATTAAATGAAAAATCTCCTCCTCTGAGAGAAAGCAGATTGGAATATTGGCAAGGCTTTTATGTTAAATGATGGTGGGGTGTCACATAATATTACTGTTTTGATTGTTGAAAATCATACTACTAGATATCTCATTTCATACTTGGATAGAACCACTAATGTTCAGATTATGCAATAGTTCTTGGTATAAATGTGGTAGATATGAGGAAGAAGTACTTGCCAAACTTTTTCAGTTACCCCCAGAAGCACATGCTGTGGAAGAAGTCTCTTTTTGTTTCTTTAGCTAAGAACATTATGAGTCCTTATAGAGACCGTGAAATATGCATTGATATCAGTACTGATGAAATAGTTATGTGCTAACGAAACCAGAGGCTCCCCAATGAGTAATAAAGGACTCTTATCTGAACATCAAAATACTTACCCTTTACCTTGTCTTATTCATTTTACTCCACAATATATGTTTTCTAATGTTTGGTTAGTATTAAGATGATATAACCCAAGCCATTTAATACACACCTTTTAGGACCTGTGCAAAACAATAACAATGAAGACGGAGCATCAATCTAGAATATAGAAGGAGCCATTATGGTTAGACAGAAAATGCCCCCTGAGGAGCTCATGTATTAATGTTCAGAGTTCATGCAATGAAGTCATGGGGGTTGTAATCTCATCAGTATATAAACTCATTGTGACAGATTTACCATGGCCTGGGTAGTAACGTAGGCTGGTGGGGTGACTAGAAAAGGTGGGTCCCTAGGGGTGTGGCCTTAGGGATTGTGCTTGTGTTTTTAATCCCCTTGCTTCCTTGTGCTCTCTCCATGTCTGGCCTCCAGGTTGTGAGGAGCAGAGCCCATGTGCTCTCCCTCTCTCTGCTTCCCACCACCAAGCCCCGAGCTCCACACCCTGTTCTTACATGAACTGAATCTGGAATCTCCAAGAAACTGGAGCAAATAAATCTTCCTTCCTCTTAGTTGTGTGGTCAGGTCTTTCGGATTATAACAGCGAGAATGTTGACCGAGACAGTGGCCAAACAGAATGGTACTCTCAAAGTGTTGGAAACCTACTGTACAACCCAGCAATACCACGTCTAGGCATCTATCCCAAAGAACTAAAACCCAACTACCAGACTAATGCATGCGTATCTATGTTTATAGCTGCACAATTCACAATTGCCAAACTTTGGAACCAGCCAAGGTGTCCATCAACAGATGAATGGATCATAAAACTATGGGATATGTACACAATGGAATTTTACGCAGCCACAAAGAAGAACAAAATCACATCATTTGTAAGGAAATGGAGAGAACTACAGAACATTATGCTAAGTGATATTAGTAAGTCACTAAGAGTAAAAAGTCGGATGTCCCCCCTAATCTGTGGGAGCTAGATAGAATGGGACTTAGAAGGGACTTAGAAGGGAAGAAGAAATCTTTAGATGGACAAAGAAGGTGACCTAACTGAGGGAGTTGGGAGCGGGGTGGAGGAAAACACACTATAGCACATGATGTACATACACAAACTTATAAGACTCAATCACTATCCAGAGCATGAAAGGGAGGGACGGGGGATGGAATAGGGTGGGATTGGAGGGAGAGCTAAATGAACAATGTGTGCATGTATGATGTTCATACCCTGACATATATCAAAATGTATAATTACAATGCACCAATAAATGAACATAAAAAAAAGAAACAGTAAATGATGAAAACATTTATTCATGATTATGACCATTCTGAAAAGGACCGTTTCCACAATTTCAGTTGGCTTGATCAAATGATATACCTCAGCAATATATTACTATCTTAAATTTTTTCAACTTAATTCAGGGCTAAAATAGCAAAATGCTTAATTTAATATATAATATAATGAGGTTTCTTAAGATTGAGCTGTGATGTAAATGGTTTAATGACATAGGTTTTTGACTCCAGATATTAGTGAGTTTTCTTCAGTAATTAATGAAATAAATACTTAATAGTGTAGGGCAAAATATACAAACTACATTCAGCATGAAAAAAAAACATATTTTTAAGTTGTATATAACCAAGAAGTAAACTGAGAATCCATTTTATACCATTTCACAAGTTTAATAACATTCAAACTTCCACTTATTTGTTGTTGTTTTTTGTGTGTGTGTGGAACTGGCGATTGAACCCAATGGCATTCTACCTCCAAGCTACACCCCCAGCCCGATTTTATTTTTTATTTTGAAACTGTCTCACCAAGTTGCTGAGGCTGGTCTTGAACCTGTGATTCTCTTGTCTCAGCCTCCCACGTACTGGGATTGCAAGCATGTGCCACCACAACCAGCTTGGTGTTTTGATTTGAAATGTGGTATAAATGTTAACTTAGTATCTTTAATAAGGAATTGGTCCATAATTTCAGGTGAGTGTTTCATCAAAGAATATGTATAACTGACTTTAGAGTCAGGGTACAATTGCCCACATCCCCAGCGGTCTGTAAAAGTTAATTATAATTCTCTAACTTAAAGGAAATAAAAAATAATCTGTATTTTGTATTGACTTGAGCTATACATCCTCAAACAGAAATAGGTACATCAGTGAAAGTTTGAAGACAATTTCATCCTTCTTAATAATTTATTACTTTAAATCTGCATTTTATTTTGCTACATTGTGATAAACCTTTGTTTTTCCTCTGAATTCTAGGTAACACTGGTAGTACAGATGTATACTCAAAGTCAAATTTTTTTTAGGAAACGAGAAATACAGTGGTACCATGATTCTTTGAGCTCTTGAACATGTTATTTTTAGCAGAATGTAGTTAAATGCCCTTCCTAACACATTACCCTGGTGACTAACTTTCTAGGTTTAATGTATTCGCTCAATTCCCCAAGCTAGAGATTACAAATTCTCCTGGACTCTTTTTGAAACTTCCATTCACCTCCTGACAAACTAAAGACAGTAATAAGAATCTGATTAATGTTTCCTTATGGGGGAAAAAAATGAGAGCATGCTGACCCAATCTAGCAGAATTGCTCCTTTTAAAAAGACACCAAGGTTTGAATTTGAAAAAAAAAGCAACAGAATCTCTATTTCTACTCCATGAAGTAATTCCTCCTTGTTAATTAGCCCAAAGTATGTCCAATTTAATCTTTTAAAAATGTGTTGGCAATGTTAATTATTTTAATGATGAGGGAGAATACAAACAAACCATTTTTAATTTAGTAAACAATCATCCACAAGAAACAGGCTTTATTGAATCGAATAATCTTCACGTTACCTAACACCCCAAAAGGCAATCCGTGGACATCTCATTATTAATGATCTCAATATATCAGAGGACCCTTCAGGCTGCTACTGGAATAATGGTTTGTAACTACAGCTTCCATTTTTCTCCTGACAGGATGGCTAATTTGACTGCTCCTGTAAGTCATTACAGCACAAGTGCTGATCTCATTGCAACTTAAGCTTGATTCTTGGGTCCCAACCCACAATCATCCCATGGATGTTTTACAACCAAGGAGAATTTACCACTGAAACATACTGGGATGACTGACTGACTGACTGGGGAGATGTCTTATTCTGTTTTGTGCTGCTGTAACAGACCACAGACTGGGTAATGTATAAAGAGTAGAAATTTCTGTCCTCACAGTTCTTTTTTAAATACTTTTGTTGGTGCATTGTAGTCTCACATCATAATGTAGTTCACAGTGATAGTGATATCTTAAAGGCCCCCACCTCTTAATACCATCACATTTCCCATTGAGTTTCAACACTTGAATTCTGGAGGGACATATTTGAAACATGGCAGGAGGCAAAGACGCTCACACACATACAACAACCAACCAACTAAACTGCATCATCAAAAAGTCCATGTTTTTAAAGAATAAGTTCCCATTAGAATCGGACAGTGAAACAGGTTTCTGAAGGTCAAACATATTCAACTTCTTTCTCTCACAAGGAAAAAAAAAATACTTTTCAGGCAGTGGTGCCTGCCTGTAATCCCAGTACTTGGGATGCTGAGACAGGAAGATAGTAAGTTTGAAGCTGCCAGCATGCAGTAACTGAGTGAGACCCTGTCTCAAAATTAAAAATAAAATAGCGCTGGGGGTGTAGCTCAGAGGTAGAATGCCCTTGAGTTCAATCTCCAGCGCCACAAGAAAGAAAAGACCATACTTGACAGAGAGAGACAGAGAGAGAGAGAGAGAGAGCGCAAGAGAGAGAGAGAGAGGGAGGGAGGAAGGGAGGGAGGGAGGGAGGGAGGGAGGGAGAGAGAGAGAGAGAGAGAGAGAGAGAGAGAAAGGAAGGGAAGAATGAGTAAACTAAAATTTATTTTCCTTATTTGGCTTTCTTCTTATAGTCAAAACAAAGTTGAGCAAAATGCTTTTGTGCAGCAAAGGAAACCATCAAGAGTCTACAGAGATAGCCTACAGGATGGGAAATCTTTGCCACCTACCCCTCTGATAAAGGACTAATATCTAGAATATACAAAGAACTTAAAAAACTTAACACTACCAAAACAAATAACCCAGTGAAAAAATGGGCAATTGAACTGAACGGAATAGACACTTCTCAAAAGAAGAAATATAAATGACTAATAAATATACGAAAAAATGTTCAACATCTTTAGCAATCAGGGAAATGCAAACCCAAATCACTGAGATTCCATCTAACTCCATTAGAATGGCAATCATCGAGAATACAAGCAATAATAAATGCTGGCGAGGATGTGGGGAAACGGGAACTCTACTACACTGTTGGTGAGATTGCAAACTAGTACAGCCACTATGGAGATCAGTGTGGAGGTTTCTCAGAAGTTTGGGAATGGAACCACTATATGACCCAGCAATAGTCCTCCTGGGCAGCTTTCCAAAGGAATAAAATCAGAATTATAGTGATACTTGCATATCCATGTCCAGGACAGCATAATTTACAATAGTCAAATTATGGAACCAGCCCAGGTGTCCATCAACAGATGAATGGATCACAAAACTATACACACAATGGAATTTTACTCAGCAAGAAAAAATAACTTTCTATTCAAAATGAGGTTGCTTTTGATTCTAATACTGATCATGATTTCTTGCTTTCTTTTTTTCTTTTCATCTCTTTTCAAGATACCGACTCTAGGGCACTTTCCACATTTTGTTTTTATGCTTAGACAATGACATACACAAATCCCAGATTAGACCCCTGGGCTGGATGGACACTTCTTCCTACACCAGCTGCACAATGGGATTTCCCACTGCTTCCCACACCCACAGTCCAGCCTTCAGCCTCTCTCAGCGCTAAATCCTCCCACATCAACATAATTTGTTTCCAAGACTTTCATTTTATTATTATTATTATTACAGTACTGGGGATTGAACCAGCCCCCACCCCCAGCCCTTCCTTTTTACTTTTTATTTTGAAACAGGGTCTTGCTAAGTTGCTGTGGGCCTTGCCAAATTGACGAGGCTGGTCTTGAACCTGTGATCCTCCTGTCTCAGCCTCCCAAGTATGGGGATTACAAGTTGTGCACCACCCCACCCAGCTAGAAGTTTTAAAATTTTAATTATTTAACCCTCTCTTCTCAGTTTCTAACACATGGCATTTCTGATGGCTTATTCAAATCCATCCTCAGAAGAAAGTGACAATAGATTTTCCCCAAGTTCCATGAGGGAAAGATTGGACAGAAGAAATGGGTGCAGCCAGGGCACTGGGGAGCCAGTTCAGCCCTTACGATCTGAGAAGACCAAGGGAAGGCAACGGGCTTGCTGCTGCTAGCAGGCTTTGCTCCCGTGGGGTTGTTCAGCCAAATAGAGGAGGAGAAGAAGAAACCAACTAGGAAGTGAGAAAAGACTTTTGCATTTGTGTTACCCACATATTCCATGGCCATAGATTTGGCATTTTGTCTCTGAAAAAGCGCCCAGTGTAGCAGACAACATGAGGCTTTTGGTGTTGTCTTTGTTCAAGGTTAACTTTTTACAAGTCTGATTTCCTCCCACTCGCCCAGCTCTGCCACAGAGCTTTGTCATATAAAGCATTCCTGAGCAGAATACAATGAAATAAAATAAAGCCTCTATTGTCTGCTCCCAAGCTTGTCTTATTGGCATTTTAAAGCAATATTCAACTCTCCTGTAGATGTAATTTCCTAGCGGTTATTCTGCCCCAGGGTAGAACACAAAGTGCAGACAGGAGGAGGGCGGGAGAAGGCTATCTGGAGTCACCTCTACACTAATATCTGTCAAGGTTCACTCACAAGCGTCCCTTCCTCCTTATTCTGCAAGGACTTTTTTTCCCCCTCCTTTCTCAAACCTGTCATGAAGCCAAAAAACTCCCAGTGAGGAAATATTTTCATTTAACTGTGCAAAGGTCAGACAAAAATGCAGTAAGGGCATTTTATTTTTCAACGCATATTAATCTCGATTTTACTCCCCCACAGGGCCTCTTGAAAAACCTTGCAAGTCAGCCTCCAGCGTTCAAGTTTCACGGTGCTGCGATGACACAGTGGCCAAGGGCAGAATCACACAGCCCGGAGACCTGAGCCCCCTTGACCAGGGTCGCTTTCCTCTTACCCTGTCTTCTCAGGTGTTAGAGGAAGCTGGTAGGTGGCTAATTTTCAGTGAGGAACTGCTTCTAGCCTCAGCTGCATATGAACACTCCCATAACAGTTCCACAATTTGCATCTTTGGTGCAATGAAACTCAATAGACACAAGAATGATGAACAGAATGTCCAGGGGAGATTAGGTTTTTGAATTTTTTTTCAGTTAATTTTTTTTTAAATACAGTTTTTCTAAAAAAAAAAAAATTCTGTTCCCTTACTTTCTGGCAGAAGAAAAGAACAAGGTTGCACTGTAGTCATTTTGACAAGTCTAACTTTTGCATCTTCCTATTTTTCTGCTTGCCTCAGACACATTTAACTGAATAGCTTCTAAACATACGATTACTTTCCCTGTCATAGCAGAAATTCACCTTGTGTTTACCAAACAAGACCTATCACTAGCTCTTCCTTAGGTTTTACCTACACTACATGAGGGAACTTTTCATTTAAAATCAGTATAGGCCACAAGGAATTTGATCATGCCCTCCAATGATCAAATTGCCAAATGGTTCAAACCAAGGAGCAATTTCTAATCACTATTGGTTGAGAATGAGTACCAGGGAAAAGTCCAAGAAGGTTAAATATTGCAAAGAACTTCAACATATAAAAAAGTTACGCAAATATATGACAAGAGAAAACCCGTTTCAGTACTGCTACGAAACTGTGTGTTTCCAGTGTATTTTTAACCAAACACCCTCCCACCACCCCCTGCTCCTTGAGGCAAATCCACCCACTCGGTGCTGGGGTGGGATATGAACAGAGGCTCATATTAAGATGCGCACACTCACGCTTACGCGGCCACTGAAGACTCAAGATAAATTTGTACAAGAATTCTCGTTCTACGAGCTATATTCTTAGAGGAAAAAAAATGATAATCACTTTTAGTGCTCTAAGGTTATGCTATTTTCATGTCACATGGGAAGCTGCTTTTTGAAATCTTAGATAAAACTTTTAGATTAACAGCTACTGTGTGCAGGTTAGCCCTGAGGCAAAAAAGGATGGAAAGATTAAGATTTCTTTTATTTAAATCTTGCTGTTAAATCAGGAGAGCCCGCTGAGCTCTCGGGGAGAAAGGAAATAACAGTGCAGGAGACGTAAGCTCTTTAAATTGAGATCTCTTGATACCTGCTTTTATTAGAAATTAAAAATTATTTAGTAAGTTGTTTTCATTCTACTCTTAGAGTATAGTTATCTTTCTTTTTCTTTTCTTTTCTTTTTTTTTTTTTTTTTTGGTGGTACTGAGGATTAAAATCAGGGGCGTTCTACCTCTGAGCTACACCCCCAGTCTGATTTTATTTTTTATTTTGAAACAGGGTCTCGCTAAGATAATGAGGCTGGTCTCCAACCTGCGATCCTCCTGTTTCAGCCTCCCAAGTACTAGGATTACAAGTGTGCTGTACCATGCCCAGCTTATACTTATCTTTCAAATGGTGGTTAAATCAAACTTACTTAAAGTAAGTAAGCCAGGGTGTATATTTAACAAAGACTTCCGAAATAGGCTAGGTAATGTTTAACTATTATATATCACTTCTATCTTGAACACTTTAAATTCACAGCTTAATTTTGACCCTAGAACAAAAATATAAAACACTGTTTAATTATGTGTGGATTTTTTTTTTTTTTTTTTGCGGTACCAGGGATTGAACGCAGGGGCATTCTACCTCCGCGCTACACCCCCGGTCCTAATTTTTTTTATACTTTATTTTGAAACCGGGTCTCATGAAGTTGCAGAGGGCCTCACTAGGGTAGAGAGAGAGAGAGAGAGACAGCGAGCGAGAGAGAGAGAGCACTGAGGCTGGCCGCGAACCCGGATCCTCCGGTCTCCGCCCCTCAAAGTACTGGGATTACAAGCGTGCGCCACCACACCCGGCTCAAATAAATAAAATTTGATACATATACACCATGGAATATTATTCTGCCATAGAAGAATTAAATCCTGTCATTTGCAACAACATGGATGGACTTGGAGATCATCATGTTAAGTGAAATAAGCCAGGCACTTAAAAACAAGAACTGTAAGACCTCAGTCATGGGAAATCAAAAAATAAAATCTCATAGAAGTTGAGAGTAGGATGGTGATATCAGAGACTGGGGAGAAAATTTTAAAAAATTAAATTGAAAAGTAAGTAACTGAATAACCAAATATGAGGTAAAATCATTGCTACTGATCTCTAGTCAAATTTGTTATACCCAGTTTTCTTTCCATTTTTTTAAACTCTTATTGGAAAAAAAAAACTAAGAAAAAACAACATAAATTCATTGGAACAACTAGCTTATTTAGTAACCTTGGAATATGATTTTTTTGTTAAATGTAATATCAGTTACCTTTAATTTTTTTTTTTTTTTTTTGCGGTACCAGGGATTGAACCCAGGGGCGTTCTACCTGTGAGCTACACCCCCGGCCCTATTTTTTATACTTTATTTTGAAACCGGGTCTCACAAAGTTGCGGAGGGCCTCACTAAGTAGCTGAGGCTGGCCGCGAACCCGGATCCTCCAGTCTCCGCCTCCCAAGTACTGGGATTACAGGCATGCGCCACCACGCCCGGCAGTTACCTTTAATTTTTAATGGTGAATGTGTGCGATAATTAAAATAATGGGGTTATTTTGAGTGACAGATTTAGAATTGTTTTATATTCATTTCTCTTAACAAAAGAGAAACCAGAAGCCAAAAAAATTTTATAATTTTTGATGTAGCGCAGAATTTTTCCCAATATTTTGCAGCAGACTGCTAAGTTGCTTGACCTGCCTGAATCTGTCTTACCCGGCTAAGGATGGCCTGTCAAATCCATCATATAGTGATTGGAATAGATTACCTAGTTGATGGGGCACCAGAATTCAGTCCATCTTTCTGCAAGAGACTCTGTAATCATGCGCAGTTGTTGTTGCTGGGTAGCCGGAAGGAGACAAACCACGCTGGGTGCAAGGAGCAATCACACTTTCTGTAATGCAACAGACACAGAAAAACAATGCTATTCACGGCATGCGCCACTGAGCCCACTGGCCATGAGAAAGGCAGTCCAGCAATCATAAAAAGGACAATGGGGACATTTTAACAAAAATTATAAATCTGTTCAGGAAATTTTCCAAATAAATGGTATCTTCAAGCTTAATATTTCTGTTTATATGAAATTCAATGTCTTATTTTTGGTTTTATGAAGAGAACACAATGTCTCTTAAGTACAATACAATGATTTGATTTAAAATATAAGTTGTAGTATTCTATTCATGAAAAAGAATATATAAATATGAAGATATACGCATATATGTTATTGCTCAAACATTATGGACCTGGGCCTTGAAAATCTGATATTCTTAAAATTTTATCAGGTTAAAAGTCAACCTCTAAGGCTTTTCACAAGCTAGGTGAAGTGGCACACACCTGTAATCTCAGAACTTGGAGGCTGCAATAGGATGATCGCAGGTTTGAGGATAGCCTCAGCAATTTAGCAAGGCCCTCAGCAACTTAATGAGTACTTGTTTCAAAAATTTAAAAAAAACAAAAAAATTTAAAATAGGGCTGGGGTTTGTAGCTCAGAGGTAGAATGTCCCTGGGTTTAAGCCTCAGTAACACACACACACACACACACACACACACACACACACAATCATAAAACCAGCCTTGTTGAATGCTTTAACCTAAGGATGTACAATTCAGCCTCTTTTTAGGATCTGTTGTTTAAATAAATTGTACCAGCACTAAACTATATGACATGGAGGGTTAAAAATACATCTTCACTGGAATATCATTACATTGACACTTTTAATATTTTTTGACCTCTAGAAAACTGACTTTTTCTTATGTATTGCTTTGCTGCTTTCCTTTAATTCACCAATGAAATGGGACCACTTTGTTTTGTACTGCATTGCTGTTTTCCTTTAATTCACCAATGAAATGGGACCACTTTTTTTCAATACATAAGTTCAGTCACATGGTAAGATGTATGGACTCTAATGAAAGAAGATGAAAATACAAGTCCCTACAGAGACCTGGACTCTGACATGCAGACTGCATTACTAGTCACTAACAGCATCTTCTTGTGCAATGTGTCCTGAAGACAAAAAAGTCAAAATGTTATTTTCAACATAGTCAGAACCATGGCATATACTAAATAGAGAGGGATCCTGCTAAAAATAGGATTGCTATAACTGTATTTATTTTTAACATAAGAATCCTAATCTTCCTATTCAGTCAACATATGCCCACTTCTCTTGTAGAGTAAAAATGTAGGGGATTTTACTCGGCCATAAAGTAGAACAAAATTATGTCATTAGCAGGAAAATGGATGGAACTAGAGACTATAATGCTAAGTGAGATCAGCCAGCCTCAGAAAGTCAAGAGTAATATGTTTTCTCTCATATGTGGAAGCCAGAAAGAAAATAGGAAACATAAGTGACTGCAGATAAAGTAGGTGAGAGGCCAGTGGACTCGTTGAATGGATTGGGGGAGGGGTGGGGAGAGAAAAAAAGGTAGATTGAAAAAGGGAACAATTCAAATAATGCTATAGCAATATATGAAGGCATAACTCCCCACCTCACAAACATGTAGGGGGAGGGAGGAGGAGGAGCAGGAGCAGGGTGAGATGAAGAAGAAAATACAACTACTGATGTGTCTATTTATGTTTGTATCGCTCTGAATCTCACTATGATGTATAACTGCAATGCACTGATAAAGTTTAAAATAGAGATTTTGGCATTATAAAAAATGACCCATTATCCTGCAAGCCAAACTCTGTGGACAATGTCTTTGCTCAACTCCATGTTACCAGCGGATCTCAGTTGGCCTTGGACAAGTCACTTCCCTTTCTGGATCTCCGTTCCCTTACCTTATCAAATGTCACCTGTCCCCTGAGGCTTATCCTCAGCATGCTTTCCAAAGACAAATGCCTTTACCACCACCTCCACATGCACATGCTCCCAAATCCCTATGCCCGCTCTGCTCTAATTTTTTTTTCACTTTTCCTTTTCTAAACTCCATGCTATTTGCTTATATATATATATCATTGGGTAGTAAAGAATCTAATCTTGACCAAGGAGAGATCTGACCATTGTTCGCAGCTCCTAGAACTGGCTAATCTCTAAACCCTTGGGTGTACTGTCTGATAATAGTGTCTTTGTTTACCTGGAGGATTTGGATGAGGTAATGAGTCTAACAATGTGACTTCCAGTGGGGACTTTGAGTCACACATTATTATCAACTTCCATGGGGACTGGAGATTGGCCAGGGAGGAGGAGTTAAGTTGTACCTGATTCTAAGCTCCACAGTTAGAACCCTCCTGGTCTCTGCTTCACACAGCACTTCATTTCACTGTAATGAACTGTAACAGTTTCTAGTGAGTTTTAGGAGTCCTTCTAATGAATCATCAAATCTCCGGGTGTCTTAGGGACCCACAAGTTTGTATTAGTGTCTGAGCTGAGTGTAGGCATGCGCACGCTTGTCTATCTTTGTGATTATGTTCATGTTTTACTATCAATCCCCCCTCACTAGAACAGAAACTCCAGGAGGACAGGCATCTCTGTGTGTTTTGTTTCCTGGTCTATCCCAATTAGAATAGTGCTTATAGAAAGTGGTTGCTCAATAAATATTTGTTAAACTATCAAACTGAATATATTCTACTGGCTGTCTTCTTCTCTGTCCATTTTTTTCTATTATTAAATGAAACAACATCTTATGATTTTACCCCACTACATCATTTAGTTTCTCCCATTTACATTTATTTAAAATTATAAATTTGTAAAATGTATAAGAAGCTCTTAATATTTTTGAAGAATGAGGAGAAAAAAATGTTTATACTTGTATTGGTGCACTGTGGTATCACATCATAATGCAGTTGGGAGTGATAGGGACATACATACACAAGGTACTTGGTGAGCTTCTCACAGGCTCCCTCCCTACTCCCCCCTTCCCCCATGCATGATATTGAGATTGGCATTGGTATTCTCACATATGTACATATTGTCAATGGAAGTTTTTCCTTCATTAATCCCCTCCCCACCATCACCGCTCTCCCTAGGGCTCCTCCTACACTCCATTAGGGTTTCTCCTCCATTATCGAAAGTCCTTCTTGTATCTTGATTACTCCCTAGCTTCTGCATATGAGAGAAAACATATGACTCTTCATTTTCTGTGACCAGCTAATTTCATTTAATATAATGTTCTCTAGATCCATCCATTTTCCTGCAAGTGACCTAATTTTGTTCTTCTTTATTGCTGAGTAGGATTCCATTGTGTGTATATCTCATACTTCATCTGTTTGATGGACACCTAGGTTGGTTCCATAATTTGGCTATTGTAAATTGTGCTGCTATAAACATGTATATGCATGTATTGCTATAATATGCTGATTTAGTCCCTTTGGAAAGATACCCAGGAGTGTAGAGCTGGATCATATGATGGATCCATTGCCAGCTTTCTTTTTTTTTTTTCTTTTTTTTTACAGTACTGGGGATTGAACCCAGGGACGTTTTACCTCTGAGCTACACCCCCGGCCCTATTTTTTATACTTCATTTTGAAACCAAGTCTCACGAAGTTGCGGAGGGCCTCACTAAGTAGCTGAGGCTGGCTGCGAATCCGGATCCTCCGTTCTCCGCCTCCCAAGTACTAGGATTACAAGCATGCACCACCATTCCTGGCCCATTGCCAGCTTTCTGAGAAATCTCCACACTGATCTCCAAAGCAGCTGCACTAATTTGCAATCCCCCCAACAGTGCAGAAGAGTTCCTATTTCCCCACATCCTCGACAGCATTTATTGTTTGACTTTTTGACGATTGCCATTTTAATTGGGGTCAGATGGAATCTCAGTGTAGTTTTGATTTACCTTTCCCTGGTTGCTAATAATGTTGAATGTTTTTTCATATATTTATTGACCATTTGTTTTTCTTCTTTTGTTAAGTTTCTGTTTAGTTCACTTGCTTCTGGGGAACTTTCTCAACCCAAACCACAACACTGAACATGAGTTCACTATCACTTTTCTTTGTTATTTTTTACTTTTATTGGTATATTATAGTCTCACATCATAATGTAGTTCATAGTGATAGTGACATACATGCATACAGCACTTGGTGACCTTTCCCCCGCCTCCCTCCCCATCCCCCTCTTTCCCCAAACATGATATGGAGATTGGCATTGGTATTCTCACATATGTACATAATGTCAGTGAAAGTGTTTCCTTCATTATTTCCCCCCCACCCCACCCCAGACCGTCTCCCTTGCTCCACTGGGGTTTCTCCAATGAGGAGAAATTTTTAAGGAGCCTTCGGTATTTATGAAAGTTGTGTAAAAACAGTAGGATTGAGAGAAGGCTTGCTGTTCCTCTTGTTGGTTTTGTCTAACTTGCTGATATGTGAATAGTTTTTCCCATATGAATGAAAAGTAAATGAATATAAATTAACATAGAGTTACCAGTAGGTAGCAAGATGTGTAAAGAGAGATCAAGATATTTAGTGGAGAAACGCAAGCATAGGCACAACTGTGTCACTCCTAGTGCCTGAACAAATGCTACTAATCTGAAAGGCAGCTGAGAATTTGAACCAAGAAGGTAGATGCTTTGGACCTTTACATAGTTTTGAATTGTCTTTCTTTGTGCAAGGATTTAGCTAAGCATCTCTATAGAAGTTCAAAGAGGAAACATGAACTTAAAGACCAAATCAAAGATGAAAGTATTCACTTGTCTCGGTCTATTGATTTCATATGTTCATAGAAAGCAGACTTTTTAAAAAGCTGTTAATCTTGTTCATATTACATCAATAGTGTAAAGGCTCAGAGAGCAGCAGGGATATACCGAGGCCCATTCTACTACATCTAAATTACTCAACCTAATAAAATGTCACAACGTGTGTGCTTATCTCTGACTCCTGATCTCATCAGTGCTAAGTCAATTAATCTGTTTTCAGCTACATTTAAAACAATTACCAGACATCTATGCTCTCAATAACAATTCTAATCAGTTATATTGATACCCTATGAAGATAGAAACATTGCAATATGGTTATCACTGCTATGGATACATGACTATAGTGCAGAACTAAATAGATTGCATCTCTCTCTGGCCCGATACATACCTATTCTGTCTCTTTCTTTGCATTTCTTTGATAATGCTAATTTACACCTTATCACTCAAGCTGAAATAATAAATACATAACTATTTTTTGAAAGTTAACCTTATCTCTCACTCTCCCTATCCAATTTTAAATCCTTTTGATTTTGCCTTCTAATCCTTTCTATTGATGTTCTTCCTATTCAATTCACACTGCCATTGTTTTTTGGAAATCTTTAGGTCACATCTGCTTGAGTCATCACCATGGAATTGCATTATGATGATGAAATGTCTGAGCCTGCTTTTTTTTGTTGGAGCCTTTTCTTGTCAGCTGAGGATTTTTAATGTTACCATTTAGATATGGAAGTTTGAACACGAGTCATCTTGGGTCTTCTCAGTAAGCACAAAAAGCCAACAAGTGGAAATCAACCCCCACCTAGAGATGTGGTGACCAGGAACATAGAAAATAAACAGCATACTGGCAGAAATGTGGTGTATCCAATCACAGAAGATTACTGAAGTAACTGGTTGCCTTCATACCCCTGAGACCAATTGGAAGGCAACAAGGCAGACGGTGGCGATGAACCAGAAAATGAAGACGGGACAGGTTAAAACAGCAAGCAGGAAAGTCAGCCATTTCTTCCACACCTTAAGATCTGCAACCCATTTTACCTGCCAATAAACCCAATGATCTTTGGAGATGAACTGGGGACATGGATTGCTAGATAATGTTCTCTTGGAGATAGGTCTTAACAATGCAGGAGGAAAAGTGGTTTTCTTCCAAAGGGATTCTAGTTCAAAGTAAAACAATTTACAAAAGACAGATGCAAAATATACACAAAGAGATTACTAGTGCAATACCACTTCTGGGATGTCCAAAGAGGAAGCTTTACATGAAAGACCAGGTCTAATAAATGTTAGAGTAAAAATTATGACTTTGTTAGCTGGGCGTGGTGATGCATGCCTGTAATTTTAGTACTTGGAAGGCTGAGACAGGAGGATCGTAGGTTCAAGGCCAGCCTCAGCAACTTAGCGAGACCCTGTTTCAAAATAAAAAGGGCTGGGATTTGTAGCTCAGAGTTAGAATGCCCTTAGGTTCAATTCTCAGTACCCCCCCAAAAATATTATGACTTTGTTTAAAGGACGTTCTCTATTTTTTCACTCTATTAGACAAGAATGAAAAATAAAGACTGCCTAGATTTTAGTGAGAGATTTGCATAAAATAGCAGTACCTTCTAGAGATAAGACTTGGAGTCAATGATACAAACTTAGACATATGGGGACACGAGGCCTTTTTCCTTACCCTCTTTCTTATAAGAGAGGGAACATCTGTGAGCAGCCCTGCATGACAAGTAGTCAAATTAGTAGCAGCCCATAAAACATGGTCATGATAAGGCAGAATGGTGGCCATTTTGAAAGCACTCAGTAAGGTAGTTGAGAGGGGAAGGTTTGCCATGATCAAAGTAAACATCATGATGGGGTGAGATTACTTCAGCTCTGATACCCACCATGCAGTCATTTCTACTCTAGAGCCTTTCTGCTTCCTTGTTCACTACCCAGAAAGACAAGCATGGCTCCTGTCTGTCTTCAGATCACCAAATCTATCTGGAATTTATGTTAATCCGATGCTCAGATGGAGCCTGAGCAAACATCTCAAGAACGATTTTTTTCACTTAGTCATTTTTTATTCGGCCTCTAACTCTCCGATTGCCCAAAGCTCAGGGAATCTGTTTTAGTTACAAGGGAAGAAAACCCTGTTCTGAGTTGTCACATGTTTTGTAGTTTTGAGTCCCCTTGCATCCAATGATGTTGAAACCTAAACCCTTACTCTGCTTTTTCATTTCAGTGTAACCATCTTTCCCTAAGGCATGAATGTGGCAAGTTTTGGCTCCAGACCAAAAGGAAAATAGGTCAGGTTTATAAGAAATACAAAAGGAAAAGCCACCAGTTCCTGTTTCAAAAGTATTATCCCATGATAACATGATGGACTTATCCTGTCACATGGAAATTATAGGGCCTCTTCTCTTGTCACAATACAAGAAAAGTGAAGAAAACTCGGCTACCACTCAGAAAATTAACATGGTCCAATTAGAGTGACAGAGATCTACACACATCAGAGTTTACCATTCATTTATTAATTCACTCAACAAATACTTATTGAGCACTGAGCACCTACTAGGTACCAGGTTATATGCTCTGAGGAGATTATATATATATATCTGCAATGTATAGAACAGACAAAATAACTTCTGCTCTAAGAGAGCTTATACTCTAGTGGGAAAAGACAAAAATTAAGAAATAGAAGTAGCCGGGCGTGGTGACGCACGCTTGTAATCCCAGTACTTGGGAGGCGCAGACCGGAGGATCCGGGTTCGCGGCCAGCCTCAGCTACTTAGTGAGGCCCTCCACAACTTCGTGAGACCCATTTTCAAAATAAAGGATAAAAAATAGGGCCGGGGGTGTAGCACGGAGGTAGAACACCCCTGGGTTCAATTCCCAGTACCGCAAAAAAAAAAAAAAAGAAATAGAAGTGAAATATAGGGTAATAATGTTAAATATTATGAAGAAAAACAAAACAGAGAAAGGAGATGAAAGATTTAAGCAGTGTTACACTCTTAAATAGCCAGGAAAAGGTCTCAATTAAAATAGAGGTGTATAAATAAATACATGAAAGAAATAAGGGAGAGTGTCATGTGGCTTATTTTTATAATAGTGATAGTGACTATAGGACAAAATTATTGATAGTTTACTACTCGATTGTGTATTGTATTAAAATGTTTGTGTTTTTATCTGATTTATTATTGATGACATCTTTATAGGAAAAATGAGAATGAATTTCTAATTTCACATAGCTCTTTAATGGCAGAGCTTAAATTTGGACACAGTACTATCTGACATAAAGCCTTTGAACTTGGCTGCTGTGCCATAGATATAAAATAGCAATTATGTCCCACACAATCTAGGAAGATGTTCAGTCAATTTTGAGATTCTAGTCTCAACTCACTAACTTGCTTGAATTCAGATGGTTGTATTAAATATGTCTTGATTACTCTGTTGATTCACTTTTTAATTTTCGCAAAGTTGACTTAAGGCTATGTTCCCAAAGTCCTATAAGTTTGACCTTCTTCTATTCTTAACTTCTGCAGGCCAGGGCCTCAGTGTTAACCTACCGCTTAAGGACCAGAGAGCTCCAGGACCCTCTTGCAATGAAAGATTAAAAAAAAAAAAAAACTTGCTCAGTGTTTTTACATATTCTAGAGTGAAGCATGGCTCTTTTGTTTATTTTGATCCCTGTTTCAGCATAACTTCAATGTATGATTGGATTCAAACACTCCTTTTCTGTGAGGGTGGCTATGAGAGAGACCAAAGAAAAGAAAGGAATTAAAGGGAAAAGACCCCAAATCAAGAGACAAACACTGCTAATATACTTGGCTAAATCTTCAACTGCACAGGCTTGAAAGAAAAATTTAAGAGGTTTTGGGAAAATAGTAGGTGAAGGTGAAAGGAGTAGATGGGTGCTTTCAGAAGCTGCCTGCCATGGGCACAGAGGTAGGGATTCAACTAGCCAGAGTCATAGGGACTTGATGAACACCTGGAGGGATATATTGAGGTCCTATGAAGAACACAACATAGGAATGAAGATCATGACCTAGAATTGAAGGACATGCCTTACTATTAAGAACAAAACTGAAATAGATCCACCCATCAAAGCCCCAAACCAAGCCTCCCTTTGATCGACTTATCTGCCAGCCATTAAACTGCCTGTGAAGACAAATGCAACCCTCTCCAGAGAAAGATAAAAGAAAACCGACAGGTCTCTAAAATGTGTTATCCACAATGTCTAATTAATCGGCCTTACAAGAGATGAAGAGATACAAGAGTTAAAAAAAGAAAAACCTACTAGAAACAGATCTAGAGATGGCCCATATTTCAAAATTAATAGTCAAGATTGCATATTTTTATAAATATACATGTAGCAGCCACAAAGATGGGATAAATTGGAAAGACTGCAAGCAGACGGAGGATGTTATTTTACCATAATGAAATTGAATTATGTCAACAATACAGATAACATAAAGACAATCCCCAAATACATAGGAAAAAGAAATGGATTACAGAAAATTATAAAAATAGTTACTGAATGTTAATGAAACTTAAATTGAGTTATTTCCAGTTTGATGCACTTATCAGTAAAGGTATTATGAATATTTGTGTATAGGCATTTTGTGTGGACTTTGATAAACACCTAAGAGTTGAATGACTAGGTCCTATACTAGGTGTATATTTAACTTAGAAAGTTGCAGTTTTATAAAGTGACTGGTATTTTGTTATCTCCACTAATAATCTATATGAGTTCTAGCAGCTCCACATCTTTAACAACAGTTGATGTGGTCAGTCTTAGGAATGTTAACTATTGTGGCGGTGTGTAGTAATATCTAGTTGCGATTTTAATTTGTTTTTCTGTAATGACGCCTTACTTGCGTGTCTCCTCTTGTACGAAATGACCATTAAATCTTCTCATTTTTTGTTAGGTTTTTAGTGTTATGATTAAGTAGTATAAGTCCCTTTAATAGTCTGGATACAATATATATAAAAATATATAAAAAATATATAAAAAAATATATAAAAATATATGTATTGCTAATATTATTCTCTACATAGCTTGCCTTTTCAAGTTTTAATGGTTTTCTTTAGATAAAATGTTTCTAATTTTGATAAAGTGCAATTTATCTTTTTTGTGTGTAACTAATGCTTTTTGGTTCATATGTAAGAATTATGCCTACTCCAAGGTTACAAAGATTTTCTCCTATATTTTCTTCTTTATTACATTTAGGCGTTTAAGTTTATGTTAGTATTTGGTGTAATGGAAGTGTTAATGTTGGCTACTTTTATTTTGGTTAGCATAAAATATATATAACTATTTTAGCACTATTTGGTGTGAGAAATTTTCTTTTTTATTGAAATGCCTTTGTACCTTTGTGAAAAATTAATGATCATATCTGTGTCATTCTATTTCTGGATTCTCTATTTTGTTCCATTGATACATATCTCTATACTCTCAGCCATGCCAGGCTGTTTTGACTACTATATCTTTATAGTAATCTTTTTTTGAGGGGTGCACTAGGGATTGAACCCAGGGTCATTCCACCTCTGAGATATACCCCCAGCCCTATTTTGAACGTTTCATTCTGAAACAGGGTTCACTAAGTTGCTAAGGGTCTCACTAAGTTGCTAAGGTTGTCCCCAAACCTGTGATCCTCCTGTCTCAGCTTCCCAAGTACTAGAATTACAGATTGTGTCACTGTGCCTGACTCTATAGTAATCTTTAAATTGGGTAATGTGGATTTTCCTGCTTCTCTGAAAATCCTTTGACTATTCCAGGATATTTGCTTTCCCATAGAAATCTTACAATTAGCTTACCAAATTCTACCCCAAAATCCTACTGAAATTTTAATTGGAATTGCATTTAATCTATAGATAAATTGGGGGATAATTAGCATCTTAACCATTTTGAGTCTCCTATTCCATTAAATAGTAAATCACTTCATTTTTAAACTTTAATTTTTCTCACTAATTTTCATAGTTGTCAATGAAAATCTCCTGCAACTTTTGTTGAACTGATTGATAGTTTGCAATTTTAATTTTATTGTGAATAGACTTTTTGAACGTTTGTTTCCCAGTTCTATGCTTACAGTGTGTACTAGTGTAATGGATCCATGTATTCCTTTATAGTCTGTGACACTGACAATTTTACATATTCATTCATATACAGTAGTTCCTTCTTATCCACAGTTTTGCTTTCCAGTTTCAGTTACCCACAGTCAGCCACCGTCCAAAAATATTAAATGGAAAATTAAAAAATAAACAGTCCATAAGTCTTAAATTGCATACCTTTCTGAGTAGCATGATGAATTGTCCCTTTGTCCAGAATTTGCAGCTATGAATGCTTCCCTCGCATTGATCACTTAGTAGCTATCTCAGTTATTAGATCAATGCCACAGTATGCCAATGCTTGTGTTCAAGCAACCCTCATTTTATTTAAGAATGGCACCAAAGCACAAGATGATGCAAAAGGCACACCAGAGGATAAAAAATGGAAGGAAAGATTAACTCATACTACGTGGCAACACTGCAAGCATACAGAAAAAAAGAAAAAGAAAAAAACATACTTTGTAGAGGGTTAGGGACTATCTGCTGTTTCAAGCATCCACTGAGGATGTTAGAACACATCCCCCACAGATAACGGGGGACTGCTGTATTGGTTTCTCTAAATGACTTGGGTTTTTGCTTTGCCAGTTATCTTCCAATAAAAACAATTTCTTTCCTTCGTTCATGACCTTTAGAGATTTTATTCCTAACCTCATTTCATGATTATAACCACTAGTACAATGTTAAATTGAAGTGGTAAGATTAAACATCCTTGTGTTGGTCCCCATCTCTAAAGGAAAGCATTCAGCATTTACCCACCAAGCATAATACTTACTATAGGTTTTAGTGGGTCTAGCCTTTTCTCCATTTCTAGTTTATGTGGTTGTTTATTGCTTCTTTTTATAAGAAATGGTTCTTAAATTCTGCCAAATGTTTTTTGTGCATTTTCTCTGTACAATAGGTAAAACTCTTGATATAAATTTTATAGCAACTTGACAGTCTCTACAAAATTTCTGTTGGAATTGCTATGGCTTCATTGAAAGAAAACATTAATTTGTGGAGAACTGATATCTTAATAATCTTGACTATTCCATTCTATAGATATGTTACATCTTTCCATTTTGAGGTCTTCCTTAATTCCTTTCTTCAAAGTTTTATAATGTATGCATTTTTAAGTATATCAAATTTTCTACTTAAATTGGTAATTTTATTGTATGTAAATTACATATTTCTACTTAAATAATGAAAAAGTATTACTCTTTTTATTTCTGGCTAGAGAAAAGGAGGCTCAAAAGGAATGATTAGCTCAATACCTATCTCAAAGAAAAAATTTTTTTTTTTGGCGGTACCAGGGATTGAACCCAGGGGCGTTCTACCTCCGAGCTACACCCCCAGTCCTATTTTTATCCCTTTATTTTGAAACCGGGTCTCACGAAGTTGTGGAGGGCCTCACTAAGTAGCTGAGGCTAGCCACGATCCCGGGTCCTCTGGTCTCAGCCTCCCAAGTACTGGGATTACAAGCGTGCACCACCACACCCGGCAGAAATTTTTAAAAAATGCCTAAGACAAGCTAAAATAGGAAGTGAAGTCATCTAGCTCCAATTAGTAGGAACCTCTTTTTTACTACTATTTCAGTTACTTTTTAATATGATATATAATATATAATAAGCAAGGTATATGATGAGCATCAAATATTCCAAAAATAAA
Source organism: Glis glis (assembly GCA_004027185.1). Lineage (NCBI taxonomy): Eukaryota > Metazoa > Chordata > Mammalia > Rodentia > Gliridae > Glis > Glis glis. Next base: position 35,414 of record PVJS01005790.1, read on the forward strand.
CACAAACATGAGTTGATGATACCCAGAAATTTTTATAAGATAAAAAAGCACTTTCCAAATTCTTATTTCCTTTATTGTAACATTTGAAGTGCTTTCAGAAATACATTAATTAACACTTACTGCAGATCCTTATCAAGCTGGCCACCTATTCACACAGCATTTTTTAAGTAGCATGCTAATATTATGTGACTAAGGGTATTTGACAGGAGCAATATTAAAACAATTTGAAAACTAAGCTCTGATCTATGTATACTAGCAATATTTTGTTGAATATTATCCTTAGAGAGATCTATAAATATTTGTTGAATGAAATATATCTGATAGAGGAGTTAAATAACTATCAACAAATTTAACATCTGGAGTTAGGAACAAGAAATAAGAATATTACATCTAAGATATAAAATTCTGGTTGTGCTTCCTGTAGTAGACACAAATTCATTCATTCCTGAAGCCAAGTTGGTACAGTTCTCCATGTGTGTATGAGACTGAAATGTAACCTATTTGAAAAATGTGTTGTTTTAAAATATGTTAAACAAATCGAGTGTAGTGGTGGACACCTGAAATCCCAGTACTTGGGAGGTTGAGACAGGAGGATTGCAGTTTGAGACCAGCCTCAACAATTTAGTTAGGCTATCAGCAACTTAGCGAAACCCTGTTTCAAAATAAAAACTAAAATAAATTTGGGGGTATAGCTCAGAGGTAAAATGCTCCTGGGTTCAATATTTGTACTGAACCCAGTACATATTTGTTCATACACACACACACACACATATACACACATTCATACCTATAAATTAAACATTGTTAAAAGCAATAGGATCCTATATCAGTGATTTTCATCTTACTTTTTATATGAATCAGTAAGTTAATTCCAAGACAGGAGGAAGGCTTTGCCCCAAAGTTCTATCACTTCACAGTTTACTTTTGTAACCAACACATCATAAATAAGCCGGGCGTGGTGGCGCACGCTTGTAATCCCAGTACTTTGGGAGGCAGAGACCGGAGGATCCGGGTTCGCGGCCAGCCTCAGCTCTCTCTCTGTCTCTCTCTCTCCCTGTCTCTCTCTCTCTCTCTCTCTCCTTAGTGAGGCCCTCCGCAACTTCGTGAGACCTGGTTTCAAAATAAAGTATAAAAAAATAGGGCCGGGGGTGTAGCGCGGAAGTAGACCGCCCCTGCGTTCAATCCCTGGTACTGCAAAAAAAAAAAGAAAGAAGGTAAATAGAATACAAGATTTTTCTGTGTCATCCCCAGTGCTGTTTGGAACTGACTTACTGACTGCTTCTTTCAAGTCATTTGTCTGCCTCTGAAGTCAGAATTTGCATCATCTTTTTCTGGATTTGGCAGACGTCTTGGAGTTGGGTACAACTAGTTTTCTAGATCAGTGTGTTGAAGTTTTTGATTAAAAAGCCACACAGAAGCCAGGCGTGGTGGCGCACGCTTGTAATCCCAGTACTTGGGAGGCTGAAACTGGAGGATCCAGGTACGCGGCCAGCCTCAGCTACTTAGTGAGGCCCTCCGCAACTTCGTGAGACCCTGTTTCAAAATAAAGAATAAAAAATAGGGCCGGGGGTGTAGCTCAGAGGTAGAACGCCTCTGGGTTCAATTCCCAGTACCACAAAAAAAAAAAAACACAGAAAAGACAAAACAAGTAACCATCAGTGGCTTTGACAACAAAAACTTCAAATACAGTCTTCCAATTTTTGAATGTGGAATGAGTTCTGTCAACAACAAAGTTTATTGCATGGGAGTTATATAGGAACTTTTTCTCCCAGAACATGTTAAGTAATTTTTTTCCATTTTCTGAATGTAATTTCATTGTCACACAGATCAGCAAAACTCACAGCACACGATTCTTTAAGGTCATCAGATACAATTTTGGTTCTTGAGTTCCTGTGACTACTATCACCCCAATATTTTTAATATTGAACATAGCTGATGCCTCACATCATAACAATTTTTCTTAGAAAATAAATTCAGCCCTTTAGACTTAGCTTCCCCTCTGCTATCTTTTCATAAGTTGCTTTTCCTTCTCGACTGTGACAGTACTGATCAGCGACCCACAGGGCAGCAAATGTATTTTAAAATAATTGCACATATCCCGGCCACCATAAAAGCTATATTTGAAGAAATAAAATGCATTTGAAGAAAATAACACTTAAAACCCTCTCTTGAAATTGTGGCATAGGACTTATGTTAAAATAGAACATTTTTTTCTTTTCTTAATCTCACTTTAAAATGTTATCCTTTTCAAATTTGATTTATGTAGCTGCTGGATGAAGGGGCTCTTTTAAATAATTGCCAAGAGTACAAAATAGGAATCAAAGTGTCAAATTCCCTAACATTATTTTGTAGGTAGCCTTAAATACTTCTTTAATGCCTGTGAAAAATCAAATATTGGTAATCTGTCTCTGTCCATTTCTCTCTTCCCAGATAGCTAATGACATGCATTATACCTCCCTGACTGTGTGTACCTTTCATTTCACGCAAAGCCTTTAATCCTTCTCTTTTTAGATAAAATGCCGTAACCATAGTGTAGTAGGTTAAGATTGATTGACAAGTGCATATAATTATGGCTTCAATAGTGGAGTATGTTTTACAGTTGAAAAAACCGCACAACCTTGAAAATAAAGAAGTTGTGCCCTTTCTCTGGGATAAAAGAATCATATCAAATTGGTTCATTTCTTTGCTGGAATGAAATAAAAGATTTCCTGTAACAAAGAACGCCACCCCAAAGGCGGCTGGAGAATGTCTTTCTGGACTTGATAATGCTTTGCCAATAAGGAAATCAAAAGAGATAAAAGTGGAATTTTTAGGAGTTTGGCCCCTTTTACTTTATTTCCCATTCATAGTTCATACATAGTTGGGAATAAAAAGAGACAATAGCAGAGGAATGTAACATTCAAAAATATAAATTTATAAAACATATAAAAGGATGAAGTTTGTGAATTGAAACAAAGGGTTGTGGTGTTCAACAAGCATCCCTTACTTTATATCTGGCCTTAGATTAGAGAAAAACCCACAATAAATTTGATACTATTTCTTTAATCTTAGTATTCTCTTTCAGCCTATGAAGCACAAAACTTTTCATAGATTTAGGATTTTATGTAAAATGGCATTGAATATAGCAATTGGGAACCACTGATCCGGGCCATCAGTGGGAAGGGAGAAGTTTGTCCCACCCACTGATGGGCGTGGTAATTGTAGGTAGATATATAGGTGGATAGGCATTTGTTCCTCCATTTATTGAAGCATTATTTGAACCTTCACTATGGGCCAGACATCATTTTAGGTTCTGGGGATATACCAATGCATAAAACAGTCACTGCCCTTGTAGAATTTATATCCTAGTGAAAGGGGCTTACAATGGGCAAATGTATTGGTCAGGGTTCACTAGATTAACAGTATTCACAGAATGAGTATATGAAAAAGGGATTTATTAGATCAGCTCACAATGTAGTCCTGAATTTCGACCGCATGTGAAGAGTCAGAGGAATCAGTAGCTGGTCGGGCGGTCTAAGAGCCGGAGCCCCAGGATTGAAGCAACCACCAATTCAGTCCAGTCCAAGATGTGAAGATCAGGAAGCTCTTCGGAGAAACGATGGTGAAGTTTCAGTTCGAAGAGCTGGAGGCCGGCGATCTCAGACGAGAGCAGACGATCAAGAAGTTCTCCAAGGAAACGGCAAAGTTGGAGACCGACGATCTCAAAGGAGAGCAGATGTATTTTCTTCAGGAAGAGTCGCGGCTCAGCTCTACGCAGCTTTCTCCTTTTTATCTAAGTCCTGCACCTATCAGAACCCTGCTGCCCACATTTAGGGCAGGACTTCCGGTTCAATCTGCTGTTATACAACCAAAGTCACATGATCTTAGGAGGGTCAAGTTGACAAACCAGACCAACTATCACAGCAAAATATGCCAATGGATGATGAGTGCTTTGCTATGGCGAAAATGGAAATCAGGATAAAGAGGGTAGGTGCTATGAAGAGTGGCTGCTGGCCTGTGTTGGGTGACCAGAGAAGGACTCTATGAAAAGATGGCATTTGAGCAGATGCCTAATGAGAATAAGGGAGTCTTAGGAGGCTATTCAAGAGATAAGCAAAGCCCTAGAGCTGGGGCATATTTGACATGTTCTAAGAAGCAAGAGAGGGACGATGAAGCAGAAGATAAGTGCAAGGGAGTGATAATCATGATGCTCCATGGATTTTCTGAGAAAGGTGAGGAGTGGTAACATGATGGGGTAAGACAGTGAAAAGTGATAAGATTAATGGATTGCAGACCCCGTGGGTTATAAATTATCAGGATCAGGATGGAGAGGCAATGTAGCTTAAGGGCAGAAGCTGGTAATCAGAAAGTGGAGAAATTAAAATTAAGCTCATAGTGAGGTATGAGTAAGGTTAGTAATGACAAGGTCTGGGATGTGATACTAGGAATGAGTGACTGAGGAAGGGCATATAACAAGATTGGAAGGAAAGGAGGCGAAGGCATTGAAAAACAATATTGAATGGAAGACCTGTGTAACTATTAAATATCAAGGATTACAACAGGATTAATATTGGAAAGAAGGATAGTGAGCCAGTTTATTAAACCTTGAAAGAGTAAGAGGAAAAATAAAATAAAATAAAATAAAATTTAAAGCATTACAAATAAAAAAATTATTGATAAAAAGTTGTTGAAATACCACAGTGTAATTACAACATGTAATTCTTCTTTGTGCAGTTCTATCAGTTTTTGCTTCATATATTTTGAAGCTCTATGATGAAGTACATAAACATTTATAACTATTAAAAAAAAGAGTAGGAGAAATTGACCCCAAGGCTTTGTAGGTGACCAAGGAGGGGAGCGGGTGGTATGTTCTGATAGTATAAGTTTCAAAACTAAGGTATTCAGGAGAAGAAGGGAGAGGGACAACAGTCTGAAAGAACCATTAAGGAGCAAAGAGGATAATTAGGTTCTTTGAACTGCAAATGTGAGGTTTAAAGGGTTTTGAAGAGAAAGAGATACAACTTGGAAGGATTACTGAGGAAGAAGCGCTGTCAGGGAAGAGTCAGGTTCACAGCGTCACACAAGTAAGAGAGTTGAATATAATGCTCAGATCTGTGCACCTGGAAGAATGCTCTAATGACAGCCCAGGTTCCAGAGAGCACTGAGGCAGGGATTAGGAAATTGGGGAGAAAGGAAAAGTAGCCCAGTGAAGGAATACACAGATGATGGGAATACAGGCGAGAAAGAAGGATATCACAAGAACTTCTTATTGCGATTAACATTAAAGGGGATGTAGAGTAGGATGGAATTAGTCCAAATGATATCCTTAAAAAATTGAAGCAGAGAGCCTGGATATGGGGGGGAAGGTTGCATAATGGGTTCCCTTTTTATTCTTCCCATATCAAAGGAGAAGACGCATGAGTATCCTCTGCTAGACTAAAGATGTCCTAAACAAGGAGGAAGATTTTTCTCTTCACGCTCATCTCAACCTGCAGTTTAGGACTTTGCACACCATGTATACAGTAAATGTCTGACGAACTGGAAAGAGTTAAATCAGACAATATGGGTTACAGAAACTTGAACCACGGGCTCTGGCAGTGTTCAAGAAAGATTCTCTGATCCTCGGTTTTTTAAAAAGCACAGGGACCTTTTCCTCATCCACAGTTTATTCGTAGGGACACCAAAAGGCTTGATCGTGTCAAGATTCCTTTAGTGTTGGCAGACTACAGTGCTCCCATGCAAAAAATTGAAAGGAGACTTAGGGTTAAATAACTGTCTTTAGAAGATTTTTATGGCCTTTTAATCTTTTTTTTTATTAAAAGGCATAAGCAAGTTAGATGCATACTAACACTGATGCCCTTCTTACGTTAAGGAATTGCCAAACCCCACTTACTCAAGGCCTCTAGATTAACTCATTGAAGCACGGTTTGAAGGTCACATTTCTAGTCCACATAGACTTTAATTTATGAAGTTATGTTTCTGCTTCTTCCTGTAAGGCAGGAAAAAAAACTTTTTCTCTACTAAGTTGATAAAAGCAAGGTCAACAGGTCTGGCATGGTGGTGCTCACCTGTAATTATAGTACGTGGGGGGCTGAGAGAGGAGAATCACAGGTTCAAGACCAGCTTGTGGTATCTCAGGGAGACCCTATTTTCAAATAAAAAAATAAAATAGGGCTGGGCATATAGCTCAGAGATAGAACCCCCTAGGTTCAATTTACAGTACCACAATAGAAGGAGGGAGAGAGAGAAAGAGAGAGAGGCCAACAATAGTAAATGTATACAAATTATTTTTATGTGTGTAAGGAATTTGTAGTAAAGAAGTGAAGACCCAGAGAAGTGGTTAGAACTCAGAAGCATACATACTGTTTAAATAAAAAGTGGTATAGTTTATATACCATTTGCGTGTGTGTGTGTGTGTGTGTGTGTGTGTGTAGCCGGGGATTGGACCCAGGGGCATTCTACCTCTAAAATACACCCCCAGCTCCATTTTATTTTTTATTTTGAAATAGGGTCTCACTAAGTTGCTGAAGACCTCACTAAGATGCTGGCCTCAAACCTGCAATCCTCCTGTCTCAGCCTCCTGAGTCCTAGAATTACAGGCACGTGCCATCACATCTGGTTGCTTATATACCACTTAAACAAAGGGTAATAAATTATGGAGAAGGGATTAGACAAATGTAAGAGGGGATGAGCTTCTAGACATACTAAATTGTGAAAAGATAAATGTATGGAAAGCTAAGGGAAGACACAGAATATTTTAGTTAGGTTTTCTCGGACAGATTCATCTTGGTGCCCCCTTTCTTTCTTTTTCATGATATTAAAACTCCCCCAGACAGGGATTTATAGCAGCACCCACTTTTCACACTTTTCACAAGATTCTGCTTGTAGGCAGATAAGTGTTGTTCTGACCACATTTCTTGATCCTCAAGTGCCTTTAGCTCCAAATATTCCATATGCCAAGGTGTCGTTTTGGGGGGTGGCATATTTTGTTCTTCACGCACAAGAAAATGCCTTTATTTCTCAAAAGTTCTTAACAATTAATAATAAAAATCTCGACTTCCTGAAACACAAGGAAGGGTTACTCTAGAACTGAGTAGAGTAAATTAAATTTGCCTGTCATTGGACTATGTTTCAACTCCCTCATAGGTCCTCATGTGTCTTTTTGCTGAGCCAACCACCTCTATTGTCCTAACAACCTAATTTTAGGTAGTTCACCATTTTGAACTAAATGCCATCCGCTCATGAAGTAGGTCTATGAGCACTTTGATCCATACCTAGAAACCCATGAAAATATAATTCAACCACATTCTGCCCTAAAAGTTTCCAAAATTGGTATGCATTCCATCCAATAGGGAAAGAGAGGAGTTTGTCAGAGGGTAGAGGATCAATAAAAGATATTTTGCAACCTCTAATACTTTAACAAAGTATTAATGCTTTATTTATTATTAGTACTTTAACAAAGTGCTAATACCATAACTGAAATACTTAGCTGTCATTTCAGAAAATAGAAAATAATATCCTGAAGCTATCAGACACTGCTCAGGCTAATTTGAGAGATGTAGGAGAGTAGAACAGAATACCAGGCATTTGTCCAATGAGATCAAGACTTGGCAAAATCTCTCCAGTAAAGGTAGAGGGCAACTAACTCAAAGTAGGAGGGTGTCAAAGCAACAGAGGGAGCTATGACATGGAAATTTGCTTGGAGGGACAGTTCAGGTGGTGGAGAAGAGAGAAAAGAAATGTTTAAAGGGAAATTAATACTTAATCTGGCTTCAAGAAACACCTTAGCCATAACAGCAGTGAAAGGAAAGACTTTCAGTAGCATTTATAACTGCACCAGTGGGTGACGGTGATGAATCCAGAGACTGCCAGTGCAACCGAGCACCGGCGCCTTGATGCGGGCTAACGCGTCAGCAGTTTGACCCACAATTGCATTTGTAACATTGGTGCAAATGTCAACATAGTAAAAAAGACAAATAATGCCTTAGTATTATTATGAGAATAACCTTGACCTTTCAGATTCCCTAGAAGGGTCTTGGACACCCCTAGGTCTGCAGACATCATTTAAAGAACTGCTATATGTATTTGATTTTATTATCTTTATTTTTTATGTTTTTATTGGTGCATTGTAGTCTCACATCACAATGAGTATCAGTTTGGTGTTAACATACATGCACACAGCTCTTGGTGTCCCTCCCCCTGCCTCCCCCCCGCCTCCCCACAATTCCATACACACAAATACACACAATTCCATTGTGTGTATTTCTCATAATTTCGTAATCCATTCATCTGTTGATGGACATCTAGGTTGGTTCCATAATTTGGCCACTGTGAATTGTGCTGCTATGAACATGGGTATGCATATATTACTGTTGTTTTCTGGTTTCAATCCCTTTGGTATGATACCCAATAGTGGTATAGCCGGATCATATGGTGGGTCCATTCCCAGTTTTCTGAGGAATCTCCATACTGATCTCCACAGTGGTTGAACTAGTTTGCAATCCCACCAACAGTGTAGAAGAGTCCCAATTCCCCCACATCCTCGCCAACATTTGTTGTTGTTTGACTTCTTAATGCTTGCCATTCTAATTGGGGTCAGATGAAATCTTAGAGTAGTTTTGATTTGCATCTCCCTGATTGACTTTTTCAACCTTCATTCCAATGTAAGATTCCCCCCCACACACACACTATGGCCTGTATGCGGGCGGGGGGGGGTGTGGTGTAGCGAGGCAAAGGGGCCCTGTTGTCTTCCTCTTTCTAACTCTCTATCCCACTGGTTAACAATTGCTTCTGACACGTCCAGAGTTGGAAAACTGGTTTGGTGCCTTCTGCGCCCTTCACAGTTTGAGGCTTTTCTGGCGATTTCAAGGATTGTTCAGGAACCCCATGCCTTGTGGACAGCAATCGTTCACCACCTGAAGTTCCCTTCATGAGTTGAACATGTCTCTGTTCTTGCAGGTTACCTCTTCCTTCTATAGTCTCTGAGATCCAGCTGGTCTCTGGCCTGGCTGTTTATCCCAAGAGTTCTTTACCTTCTAGTCTATTCCCCATCTTAACGGATTTGTCATTTCTGAAAACTTCCTCAAATATTTACCAATATCACAATAAATGAACATTATTAAAGTATACTCACAATAACTGCTTTTATATGCAACCTCTGAACTGGCCTATAGTATTATCAATTATCTTGATTATGTCTCTAATCATTATGATTCACCATGACCAAATTAAGCACAGCATAATCAACACCTTTTGTTAGAGTGGCCAAAATAAATTATTTAACCACTATCTGTTTCAGTATAACAAAGTCTGACTATTCATATTTATATACACACACAGTTTTATAAAATTACATTTATATGCACATATTATTTCATATAATTACAGATTTTATTGTTGAAATCCACAAGATGACCTATTTTTCACGAAGTTTCCCCAGAAAAATTATATATTACACATTAAACTTGTATCAGAATCTGAAATATTTCAGTAAGCTATGTGATGATAGTAATTATATACATAAAGTAGATCGACCAATAATGTGTATTCATTGAAGTTTAGTGACAACATAGGCAATCCTTGTCTTCCATAACATTCCAAAACCTCTATAAAGTGTTTTAAATAATTAATTTTACTTTAATTAATATGAATAACTCCTTTAATAAATTTAATTTAGATGCCTAGTTAAGACTTAATTTAAAGTGCTGCTCTCTAAACTGTGTAGCTTGACCATACAAATGTTCTTAATGCCAGAGATGATTTGTACTTTAAAATCCTCAGGGAAAAAAAATAGATAAAAAGAAAAATGGATCAGCACATCCTTAGTAGCTAAACCATTATTTACTTACTAGGTTTAGTACACGAGAGGGATATTGTCAGAGCGCTCACTGCTGCGATAAAATTAAATCACGTCAGCATTTTTCACACCCAACAAAAGAAATTTGTAATATATATAGAATTGTACTTCCTTTTAAAGAAAAAAAATCACCTGCTCAGCTCAATAGCCTACCTTAATCTGGTGATTAAATTCCAAGGATGAGTGATCCTGAGCTGCCATAAAAAATACAAAGTGTATCCATATATTGGATTTTATTAATCTCCTGATTTTGACTGCCTTGGTTTTATTCTCTGAATAAACTAGAAAAGTCCATTTATGCTTGCATTCTAAAGCATAATTACTATGATTAAAAAGTTGTGGTAACTTATGAGCTGTAAAACTAGTAAATTATATCCAGCCTGTAAGTAGAACTAATTATAAGGCTGTTGCTTGATTAAGGTGTTTATACTAAAGAGTATTAAAAGGATTAGTCCAAAGCTTTACATCCTGCAGCACAGAATTAATATGCAGGATTTAAACACTCAAATTAATTCAGGTACAGCAAACAATTATATGAAATAGGAACACTCGACCCAGCTAATGACCACACTAGTCCACCAAGCTAATTTATAATCATGTACTTATTGACCTCTCTGCATGTTCACAAAGGACTGTTTGCAGGCTAATTCCTGCCTGCGAGCCACTGTCATAGCCCTGTGTCTAGTCATCCTAGTGATTAGTGCCAGACAGCAAGCACAAACTCTGCTTCCCTAATATCATTGCTTGCTTTGTCACAGTGAAACAGCTCATCTTGCAAGAAGTTACATGTGAATCATAAACTACATCATCATCATCATCATCATCATCATCAAGAAAATACATTCACTAAGAACTATGAACATTTCTGGACTTTTCACCAAACAGTCTCATTATGCTCCCAAATTGACCTTTAGCGAGTTTCATCAGATAATTGGAATAAATATGTGGCAAGAGCGAGAAACTAGGTCAACATAATAGCTTGTCTAGTTTCAGGCTAAAGACTCCTACATCTGATAAGCTAGTCAAACCACACTTTGGCTTATTGCCTAACCTTCTCCAGGATTTGTTCTGAGATAGATACACCAGTCTAAGTCACTTAGGATTTAGTCACTCAGAAATTTTAGCCAGCAACTATGAAACTTCTGCTTTGTGCAGTATAGACGACTTAAAAGAAATTGATAATGCAGCCCTTGCTCCAATGAACCAAGGAGCATACACTATAGTATATAAGAGAAGAGAGCCATACTCTTAACTATATATAGATTTGAAAAAATATTTGAAAGAGCCTAAGAGAGGCACAAAAAAACTAGGTGAATTCATATGAAAGATGATACCATAGGTAGTACAGGTATACTACATTAAGCATTAGACCTAGAGCCCAAAGACAAGGATTAGACTGAAAGTCAAATCTTGTTTGACGTACTAGATGTATGAAATTAGGTACTTGTTTTAATGTACCTCTGCTTCATTGTCAAAATAATTCTTTTATACAGAGTTATTGAATTGGAATGAAATCTAATTTCTCACATGCATACAAAGGATCATTCTTGCTGTTACTGGGTATGCCAAGGAAGACATGGGCAGTAAGGTGAGCCACTGGAAGAAAGTACAACTTGTCCACTGGGAGATAATAAATTGTTCTATTCATCCACTCATTTATGGATGTGCTGGCCAGAAACTCTTCTGTTCTGAGAGACAGTAACACAGCAAATAAGAGTGAAATATTTATCTCCTGTCAATGGAGAGTTTTAAATCACTACTCTGTCTTTATCCTCAAGGAAGGGTAAAAACTTGTTGTAAATACCTAGAGGATGTTTCTGATGATCCACAAAAAGTTCTGTAGGATGGGCCATATGAAGTAATGTTGTGTGGCTTTTGAAGAAGCAGCCTTAAAGGGAAAGTTGGAGTTTACCTGGAAATATATCTAGGGAAAGCATTCTCGGTCCAGGGTGCAGATGCCCAGCCCTGAAAGCTGTTCTTGAGGCAGTCTGTGATGACTGAAATGCTAAGACTCCCAGCAATGACACAAGAATGTTCTAGACCAGAAAGTGGACTCTGGCTTGCCCAAAGACAACTCTCAGCCACAAAAGTCAGACAGAGGTGAACTAAAATGACACAAGCAAGCTCAGGCTTCAGGGCCTTTTATGTGACCAGGTCTCTCCAAGAGGGTGAGACATTCACTCCACCCCACCCCCAGCTTTCTCTAGTGTCAGGTAGCTTTGCAGTGGCCTTTAGAAGTATTGGAATTTGGCTAAGGGAAGTTGAATAACAATATATCTCATTTATTCCCTCCTTAGAATTAAGAGTCCTAATATAAATACCTAAAATCATATTTAATATATCATAGGTATCCAAAAACATATTGCAGACTGAATGAATCTATAGTTGGTCATTTTTGTCTCATCTATGACTTTGCCTGACAAACTCAACAGATTTGGGATTAATGTATATTTAGGAAACAAGAGATTCAGTAGAATTGTTCTCGATGTTTGATTATCCTTTTTTGAGAATTATTTTAGGAGATGCGTTAAGAAATCTTGCGTAGTTCACAAGAAAAATTTGCATTTATTGGTGTCAAGTAAGGAACTTTTTATTTTAACTTTTCCAAACTATGGTTGTCTTCAGCACCAACCAGAACTGAGTAATTTGGCATCTAATCTAGTAGATAAAAGTTCTCTGAGTCAGCCTTACAACATGTACGCCATGCCAGAGTCACACAGAAACGGAGTTGCCAGATGAATAACCTGGCCCTGTGGAGATTGCCCGACTTCAAGTGATATGGAAACAAGAATTTCCATGTTATATATGCCAAGAGTTTTTAATGAGCAAGAAAAGAGAATCATGGATTTTTACTGACAGTAAAGATGGGGAAGTGGATTCTCACGACTTTAAACCCATATGCTTCTCATAGTAGAAACTGAGTTTTCTGATTCTCAGAAATTCTGAAAGCTGGCATAAAGTCTTGGGCATGTATAATCACTTGTTTCTAATAAAATTGATGATAATCAGTTGGAGAAGATAAGATAAAATTTCAGGATCTTTTTGGATGATGGGAGCCATGCCCTCAGGAGATACCTACAAAGGTATGTTGAAAATGGAATGGGGCAGGAGAAAAGGTGGGGAAATGCAGAGAAAGCTGTGGTGTCAAGAGAACTCTGCGTTCAGCTTATTTCCATGGGGAGCTTTGAAGTATATATTTTTATCACTGGGGTTGTTTCCCCAGAAGCAAGATGGTGGGCTTTATCTACTATATCAGTCATGCATTATCCAGGGCCTGCTCTGAAGACAGGCTTTGGGTCTGCTCTCTGGCATCTTAAGGTGACTGTCTACTTAGAACTGTCATGGGAGAAGGTAATGGGGGTGAACCCTCAGCATCCAACACATAATAGTTGGGACCTGGGTGGACCAATCTAATAAATGACACCATCAGCAACTACTTCCATGGTAGATAAGATGTCCTAAGTCCTAACCTGTAAGGCATAATAGAAAGAGAAATAAAATAGCTGGACCAAAAATAGAGGGGAATTTTACTGCATTAATAAAAAATAGAAAAAAAATTAAGGTTTTTCTTAGAAACATTTGCTAACTCTGTGGCAGGCACAGGGCCACACAATTTATATGTATCGTTTCCTTTAACCCTGACAAAAATTCAATGAAGGACATATTATTATCCTCATTTCATAGATGAAAAATCTGAGATTTAGAAAAATCACGTTTCTATGAAGTGGTATTTGGAAGGGTCAAATTTGGTTCTGACTCCAAAATCTATTCCCTGAAACATTAAGCCATTCTAACAGATTATTCTGTGAACATTAAATATTATTATATTCAGGCCGGGCATGGTGGCGCACGCTTGTAATCCCAGTACTTTGGGAGGCAGAGACTAGAGGATCCGGGTTCGCGGCCAGCCTCAGCTCTCGCTCTGTCTCTCTTTCTTCTCTCTCTCTCTCTCTGTCTCTCTCTCCTTCGTGAGGCCCTCCACAACCTCGTGAGACCCGGTTTCAAAATAAAGCATAAAAAATAGGGCCAGGGGCGCAGCGCAGAGGTAGAACGCCTCTGCGTTCAATCCCCGGTACCGCAAAAAAAAAAAAAATTAAAAATAAATAAATAAATAAATATTATTATATTCAACAAAATTCTGTTCTCTGAATAAATATAAAACATGCTATTTATAAATATATCTATTTTTGTGTGTGCTTAAAAGACACAGAAAAGGAATTCACATTTATTAAATTATTATTAATTTTAATAATGTTAATTATCATTAATAATTAAATTATAAACTATTATTAATTTAATTAAAATAATTTACTTAAATTATTGAATTTAATATAATTCCAATTCAATTCAAAGAATCCATAGTGTTTTTAGGATGCAATACTGCAAAATGTAGTTTTTCTCTTGAGAAGAATTGTCAAACTAAGTAGATCAGACACTATTAGTAGTTTTCCCCAAAATGGAAACTGAAGAACTCTAGTCTTTATATATTCCTCAAAAACAATTATTATGTCAGATAATTTTGGAAAACTATATATCTAATCTGTGTCCTGGAAAGCCACAAAGCATATTAGCATATTAAAGGCTCCAAGGAGTTCAGAGTCAATAATTCTGTTGAACTCTCCAACATTTCCAAAATGATTTACAAAATTTTTTCTGAATATTTCATAAAAGATTTGTTAGCATTTCACCAATGTTAGTAGTCCATCGTCTTTGTTTTATGGAATATTAGTATGATGGATATGAATGGATCTGAGAGCATTATGAAGATGAAATTATAATAACATATATGGGGAGACTAGAATCTGGAAGTGTGAAAGGAGGAAAGAGATTTGGCATTAGCTATTTTCCATTCTCAGGGGGACACTGGACAGAGGTAAAGACAATGAAAATAGATGGCAATTCAACCCTATGCACATTAACATGTCCATAATTCAGGGAAAGTCTGTGCTGTTCACATGGGCGCATGTCAAATGTTTACTTAACAAATGATCCCAAGGAGAAAATACATTTAAATTATGCAGAGATAGAATCATAATAAACAAATTTAAAAATTATGACATTGAAAGATTAAACTCATGGCCCAGAGTCAAAAATCTTTGAGTAAATTATAACTCTACCACTTACAGAAATGTCACATTCTTCTTGCCATTCTGTTTCTTTTCATGCATGTAAAAAAAGACTTGTTCTTATCCTGCATTGAGGGGAAGTTTGGCAAATCACATAAAGTGATTTGAAAATAAACAAATGGTTCTTGTAATAGGTGTCCTTATATAAATAAATGTAAGCCATTTTGAGGATTTCTTGAAAATGTCACTTTTTCTCCTAACAATATTTCTGTATGCTAATGAACACAGATGGACAATCTTTAATGGACTCATAAGATTCCGTTTAGATAAGGATCATGCCAGCTCAAATTACATGGTATTTTGTAAGATGAAAATATAACCAATATGTGTACTATGCCCCCCAACCCCACGAACAACAACCATGGAGAAGATTCTCTGAATATTTGCATCTCAGTTAGTTGGTGTGTTTTTTTAGAAATCCTCTTAACTGGCCAGGATCCTGATTATAAACATCTCTTTAAGTCAGATCCTAACAAAAGATCAAATCTGCACATCACATAAGCAGGGTCATATATCAAGTACATACACATCACATGGGTGGGGAAATTAATTAACTTGAAGGTTAGAGCGTTGGGATGAAGATACAGTAAGTGGCCAAATCATAGGCATGTATGTGTGCGACCAGTGAAATGAGTACCTGTACTTTAGAAATATATACAGTGATTCCAGGTTATCTAGACAGGTAAAAGAACAAAATAGCAATTCCAAACTAATCCCAGAACCACATAATTATGAGAAATGACCTTTTCTTTTTCCAAAGCTGAACTTACACAAGAACTCTGTGAGACAATACTGGTTGCTTTAGTTACTTTACATTTTTATTCTCTCTCTCTCTCTCTTTTAAATATCAGATGTCCCACACCCATGGATCATATCTATGGCATCATATATCGGAGAGTGTATAAAAGGACATGTTTGGGTGTTAGGCATAAAGATTTGGGTTTGAATTTACTTTCATGATCTCTGTCCAAAAGATTTAGAAATTATTATGAAGGATTTGTAGATTTATAGAAATGTGAATAGGACAGGAGTCCAGAGTTTTTAATTAGTTATCTAGAGAGTAAGGTTCATCAGATATTATATCCTAAGCAAAACAATTAATGCAAACCATTGTATATTTTCTCCTTTTTGTACGTGGTCTTGCCAATTCTTACATTCGTTTGACCATTGCTTTTGATAACTTTATTTTATAATTATAGCACATCATTGGAATGTCTGTTTTATTCATTATACACTTGGTTTCTCTGGTTTTCCTTTGGGGTATGTAGAATGATGGGGGAATAAAAATTTTGTTTTCTACCAATTTTATTCTGTCCTTTAAAAATGTGTACACACACACAATAAGTTTTGCATAACATGATGCAGCTGAGTGACAGCCAGTCAAAGCACCCAAAATGGGATACAGATATAGAATAAATATTTAAGGGTTGATGAAATGAACTAAAGAAATGGAAGTATGTGGACCACTTCCAAACAAAGAAAGTATCACTTGAAAAGAGTTCAAAAAGCCGGGCGTGGTGGCGCACGCTTGTAGTCCCAGTACTTTGGGAGGCGGAGAACGGAGGATCCGGGTTCGCGGCCAGCCTCAGCTCTCTCTCTCTCTCTTTCTCTCTCTCTCTCTCTCTCTTTCTCTCTCCCTATCTCTCTGTCTCTCTCTCTACCTAGTGAGGACCTCCGCAACTTCGTGAGACCCGGTCTCAAAATAAAGTATAAATAAATAGGGCCGGGGGTGTAGCGCGGAGGTAGAACGCCCCTGGGTTCAATCCCCAGTACGGCAAAAAAAAGAAAAGAGTTCAAAAGGAAAGGAAGACAGCAAACTTTGTTGGCCTGTTGGGACTTTTCCTTCCGTAATATTTCGATCAGCCCTCAGGTGATGGCTGTAGCTCCTGTACTGATAGTCCAGATCACTGACCCTCAACATTTTTCATATATGTGTACCTCATTATTGGCTTATGTTTGCTTCTGGAGGCCTGTCTTAAAGAACTCTTTGGCAAAATAACACTACACGTGATAGATCACACATGACAAAATGAATATTGCATAGTTTTTGTTTTTTTCTCTCTTTTTTATTACATTTACTGGTGCATTGTAGCTATACATTTTGGTAAGTGTCAGGGTATCAGAGGCATGCATGCACACATTGCTCATTTAGCCCTCCCTCAAATCCCACCCTATTCCCTCCCCCTTCCCTCCTTTCCGTGCTCAGCATAAGTTTGTTTATACACATCGTGTGCATTAGTGGATTTCCCTCTTCCCCCCTTCCCATCTCCCTCAGTTAGGTCATGGTTGTTGTTTTTTTAATTTTAGCCATCTGTTAACATTTTCCCATCACACAGGGTTTTGTCTCTCAATATTTAAGCTAAAATAATTCTTAAAGTAGTTTAGATTTCAAAAAAACTTCATTTAGCCAGTCACTATATGGAACAGATACATTTATGAAGCTTAACTAAAAATGATGTTATTCCATGAGTTGATATTTCAATGAAATAACCATTACATGTGTAAGTAAATTACATAATTAAATTGCTTTGGCATCACTCAGATACTGACTTTTTATGTGTATTTGCTTTCATGTGCTAAAATATGGCGCAAAGTTTAGTATTAGTGATTAAGAAAAACAAATACTGCTCTTATTTATTATCATTAAACAGCAGACTTTTGAAAGAAAAGCTGTAATGGCATGAAATATATCCAAGAAAAGAGGAAAGAACAACAATGAAAAATGAGAGGAATGGTAAAGGAAAAAAAATCATAAAAATCAAAACAAAGAGACAAAATGGGGTTCGGATTTCTTTCCATTCAGAGACAGAATCTCCTTCTACTGCTTTTTAGAAGCCGACTCCAAGTTCCAGCAGAGAAGCATCCCGTGGCTAGTTGAGCAGCTGTGGTCTCTGAGCACTGTCTTCTTTTTTTTTTTGCGATGCCAGGGATTGAACCCAGGGGCGTTCTACCTCCACACTACACCCCCGGCCCTATTTTTTTATGCTTTATTTTATATTTTATTTTGAAGTTGCAGAGGGCCTCACTAGGTAGAGAGAGAGAGAGAGACAGGGAGAGAGAGAGAGCTGAGGCTGGCCGCGAACCCGGATCCTCCGGTCTCTGCCTCCCAAAGTACGGGGATTACAAGGGTGCGCCACCACACTTGGCCTGAGCACTGTCTTTGAGACCCACCACCTCGCTTCAGGCTTTAGAGGTATCAGAAAAAGAGGGCGCTCACACAGGCATCAGACCAGCCAGGCCTAATCGTCAGCACGGTAATAAGGGCTAAAGCCATTTGTCTCTGTGCTCTGGGTTATCTGTTTTACTCAGACTCTCTTCTGATAATTGGGGAAATGCAAATTATTTAGTCTCTTAAACAGTATGATCATCATACTGTTGAGCTCCCATTCTCTGGATAAAAGGAAACTATTTGAGTCTAAAAAGGTAACATTATAATACTAAACCCTTGTGGAATAAAATAATTTAGTTCTTATAAATAATTTTCAATTAGTTTAGGTTACAAAAAACGATCTTTTGTGATTTCCACCACCCTCACCTGTTCCCTTCCTTGGGGTTGCCCGTCTAGGCAGGAGGGAGTGAATCTCACTGTGTCTCTGTGGCAGCGGCCACAAGGAGACCCTTGCGCACCAGGAATATTTTGGTACTGTCCTGGAGTCCCTATGATCTCTGTGACAATGACCATCATCCACGTTGGTGCTACTTGCCCTGCTGGTTTTTAAACCTGGTGGAATTCCTAAAGGTCTTCCCATTTCTTCCCCCAGCCCAGCCCCATGTGTCTGTGTCTCTCTTGCACAGGCGCAACACACTCTGGGTAACTTGACAAAGGTGACAGGCAGCTGGAGAGATTGTTCCTTCTATATTCCCAAACATGAATCAGACAAAAGTTTCTTTCCCTAGGCACCCCTCCCCCACCACAATTTATCTATCAGATGGGGGAGGGATGGTACACACTCTAATCTTCTGCCTTGGCCTTCCACTATTCCCTAAGTATTCCAGAGCCAAAGCATGGGGTTTCCATCACTTCTTCCAGCCTGTGAGGATCTATCTACCTTATACAAAACGTGTGGTTGAGCCGGGCGTGGTGGCGCACACTTGTAATCCCAGTACTTTGGGAGGTGGAGACGGGAGGATCCGGGTTCGCGGCCAGCCTCAACTCTCTCTGTCTGTCTCTCTCTCTCTCTCTCCCTAGTGAGGCCCTCCACAACTTCGTGAGACCCGGTTTCAAAATAAAGTATAAAAAATAGGGCCGGGGGTGTAGCGCGGAGGTAGAACGCCCCTGGGTTCAATCCCTGGTACCGCAAAAAAAAAAAAAAAAAGAAAGAAAGAAAAAGAAAAAAGAGCATAAAGTAAAAGACAAAAATGAAGCAAAACAAAAACATAGACTGAAACCACCAAACTCAACTTATGCTGATGATGCATAAAAATGCCACTGGGAGCCTGGTGTGGAGTACTTGGGAGGCTGAGATAGGAAGATTGCAGGTTTGAGGCCAGCCTCAAACCTTAGTGAGACCCTGTTTCAAACAAAACAACAAAAACAAAAAACAAAGTAAAAAGGACTGGGGGTATAGCTTGACAGTAAAATTCCCTGGGTTTAATCCCTAGTACCTACTCCCCCCCCCCCAAAAAAAAATGCCAAGTAGAACAGAGACAGTGATCTCTAGTGATATGGATCCTGCTTGTTTTCTGAATATATATCTGTGGGCAAATAGCCTTTAAGTAATCATGGTTGAAAAGCTGTTTACAATAATCTTTGATGACATATATTTTACTTGTTGTCTGTGCTTCACAGGTTTTCTTAATCTAAGACAATTGGTCAACCAGAAAGTAGGAGCGTGAATGGGTAAGGCAGAGCCAAATGTCCCGCTGCTCATCAGATAATCCCAAAATGATCACTTTTTTGAACTCTCCTCTAACTTTATCTATCAAGAGATCTCCTTTTGGTCATTGGTGCTGTGTAAATATTTAAGGCTCTGTTGCGTGTTGTAAGTAGAGCAGAGAGGAACAAGGCAGCTCCTTGCTTTAAAATCCATGCGCCCTATTGGGCTAGACCAGGTACACAATGATCTAAATCCAAAGCCGCGCCATGAGAGAAATACACAAAAACATCACAGCAGCAGAGACGAAGGTGAGACCAATTGCAATTAGAGACACCTGGCTGGGTTTCATGGCGATCATCCCCCTGAGTTAAGGCATTCAATCAGCAGAAAGAACAAAAGGACATCTTCCTACATGTCAGGCAAGAGCTCCACCACTGAGCTGTACCCCCAGACCACAGTCGGAATGTTTTATTGAAATAAGGAGTGATTCTATACAGCCCGTAGTGGGGGCAGAGGGGAACAGGAAGCTTAAGACCAGGAAAATAGCTTGGGTCAGATCAAGAGATGCCTTGAATTTCTGACAGTTTGAACTTTATCCTGCAACCCACTGGGAGTTTAACAGGGTTTCAAGCCGGAGGACAGCTTGATCTCAAAGCAGAGATGTGAATATAGGTCAATGCAATGTTTTTTTTTTAATTAGGAAAATAACAGATATTATGGCTAAGATGTGAAAATATATTCTCTCTATGTGTGTGAATTACAATTGCAGTTTATATTCCTTCTGAGTTGGAAGCAATTTCTCTAAAGTAAACAATTCTCAAAGGGTATCATTGATGCTCATTATAGAACAATCTTTGAAATGAGTGCCCTTGATTTCTTATCTATTCTTGAAATGCTACCTTATTTAAAAAAAAAAAAAAGGAAACAACACTTCACACAAAAGCGTTTTCTGGCAAAAAGTTTCTTGTGCCAAAACCTTGTTTGAATTTTGGAAGAAAATCCAGGATCTAGTTCATCAAATGTGCCTTCCATGAACTTACCACTCTTATTGAAATTCATCAGTGGAGGGTAGAAGCTTGGGATGGGAGGCCCGGGAAAAATGATTCAGTTGAAAACTGAGACATTTGGCCAAATACTAGACCCAGGATAGCCTGGCTGTTTCATTAAAACGATTCCACTGCCACCTCTTCTACCTGGTGAGAAGATTCATGATTCTTTTCCACTTTAGGACCCGAGCAGGCACACCTGGGACTCACACGTACGTTGGGAGGGAGGGGGCAGCTCAGGATGGGATCTGGAGACATCATGGCTAAGGACTTTCAGGTGTGGAGTCCTCCCATTCAGAAGGTCTTGGGAGTAGAACGAGTTCATGGCAGGAACTCATCAGTGCCTGCCTGTGCTCAATTTCTTGCCCTAAAATGGATATCTCTCAAATTTTGTGTACACTAATAGTAGTTCTTTGCCCCAAGACTGGCTAATTTACACCTGATTGGAGACACAATTCTTTTTTAGAGCTGTACTGATAGCTAATGATGTAGCAGGAAAGGGAGTTGAAAACCACATGCATCTGCAGATGGCAAATATTAAGTCGGGAATGATTCTTTACTGATTCCTGTAAAACCTTATAGATCCCACCTGTTCCTGTAGTTAGGCTACATTCCTGCAAAAGTTTGAAATTTGTCACGGATTTTTATCCCCATTGATTTATCTTCTTGGCAATGCAGTGAGTCCAAAAGGGAAGGTGTCTAGAGTCCCCAATTTAGTTGGCTTGGCAAAATGAAACTAAAGATGTTAAATGACCTCTCTAAAGCCACACAACAATAGAGTCAGACGAAGGACTGGTGCCTCAGCCCTGATCCCGTGTCTTCTCTTTGGATGATGTGCGACTTGCTGCATTTGGTTCCTCAAAGTTAATGTGTGAATAGTCCTCACACCAGAATTCCACCTCCCTCCTCTTCCCTGTCTGCTGGTCTGAGCTTGAAACAGCAGCCTTTCCACCAAGGACTAACACTAGCGTCTCTTTTTTCCCCCAGTGATGCCCCCTTACTCCTATCTTTATCAAATTTGTTATAAGATGCAGAAACCATTTCAATGATGTCCTTTCGGGGTGAATTACTTCCTTGCAATGATTTTCAACAATATCAGTTTCTCTGGAGACTGATAAAGATCACTGGATAAATGTGACCATGCTGTGACTTAAGCCTGGGTTATCATCCTTAGGTATTTTACCCCACTCCTTCAAGACCACTATCTAGCAAAGGAAAAACTATGCTCGTGATTTCTCACTTAGGGGCTGGTATGAAAAGCTTGTCCTTTTAGCAAGCATGGAGGTTTTCCTCAAATAATTCCATTCTTCTAAAATCTTTATTTTTGCCTATCATTGGGATATTTATTGAGATAATTAACATGTTCTATGGTAAATGTGGAATACTTCACTACTTTAAGGATTAAATTGGATAATGTTTACTTTGGGTCAGACTTAACACCCTGAATCTTGGGAATCAAGTTTTAAATTTAATTGAAATTTAATAATTTTGGCTGGAAAATTGGGATGCAAGCTATTTTGAATGACCTCTTAAAAGTCATTATTTTGTGCAGTTGGTTGGAAATGCAGTTAACGAATATTTAAAAATAAAAGGTTTGGGGTCTTTTTCTAAAACAAACTTTTTGGCTCACAAGGGCAATAACAGTCATGTTAGGATGTATGCCTTAAAATTCTATAATTATATTGCACCAATAAAATTCTAAAAAAATTGAGAATTCAAAGTAAGCAAAAAAAAAGTCATATGCAAAGTACCGTATACTACACTTGGAAATAAAAGTCATTCTTGAAATATGGTCTTAGATTACTAGTTTATGTAATAAACTAATTTATGTAGTTTACGTAAACTAGTTTATGTACTAGTTTACGTAAACTAGTTTATGTACTAGTTTACGTAAACTAGTTTATGTAATTACATAAACTAGTTTATGTAATAAAATAAAAAGGACACACCAGCCTAATGAGATATTCTCTCTGTTCTTCTCTTTGGATTTTGTTTCTCTGATTAATTCTCCATCTGCACTGGGTATTAAGGAAAACTTTTATCAATATGGAGTTGAATGTCTGTTAGGCTCTATACTTTCTATTTTTTTTGCGGTACCAGGGATTGAACCCAGGGGCATTCTACCTCCGAGCTACACCCCTGGTCCTATTTTTTATCCTTTATTTTGAAACCAGGTCTCACGAAGTTGCAGAGGGCCTCACTAAGTAGCTGAGGCTGGCCGCGAACCTGGATCCTCCGGTCTCCACCTCCCAAGTACTGGGATTACAAGTGTGCGCCACCACGCCCGGCCAGGCCCTATACTTTCTGTATATGTTATACCAGTCTTGATATCTGTATTTCTGGCTAATACTTTCTAAAGGAGAAACACTTGGTGCACTGACATTTTTACTACCATAATGACCGAAACCCTGCAGCCAGCACAGGTCTGGGCTATAATTACCATCAGGGGCTGGTTGGAACTTCTCTGCTGAGAAACTAGAAAAACCCTGACTTGCTGACCTAGCTAAGCTCCCAAGAACGCTTTCTCTGTCGTTAGAAATCATATGAAACTTGAAGAAGAAAATGCTATTTCTTTTACATCACTTATTATCCAACGAAATTATCTTATTATTTATGTGTGCCTCTTCCCTTTAGAATTTAAAGTGCATGGTAGTTTATACGCCTTGTCTGTTTCTATATTCCAGCTTCTGAAAAATCGCCCACCCCAGTAGATGCTTGCTAACATTTGTTAAGTGAGAGAATAAACAAATAAGAAGCAGAACAAAATTTGTGATATTTCTGGAATAAAAAAATGGAAAGAGGGGAGCAAATTATATTTTAGGTGAATTGCTCATTTCAATTTTTTTTTTTTTGCAGTACCGGGGATCGAACCCAGGGGCGTTCTACCTCCGCGCTACACCCCCGGCCCTATTTTTTATACTTTATTTTGAAACCGGGTCTCACGAAGTTGCAGAGGGCCTCACTAGGTAGAGAGAGAGAGAGACAGGGAGAGAGCGACAGGGAGAGAGAGAGAGAGCAATCACTAGAGAGAGAGAACTGAGGCTGGCCGCGAACCCGGATCCTCCGGTCTCCACCTCCCAAAGTACTGGGATTACAAGCGTGCGCCACCACGCCCGGCTGCTCATTTCAATTTATTAATTTTCTTTGACAATATCTTACTTTATATATTAATGGTTCTAATTTTCAAAATTATAAAATAATCACGTGTTTATCTGAAGCTACTCTAGAATTGTCTATTTTGCTATATGTTTTTATTGCTTTTCAGTAGTGTTATTACTTGATTTTACTTTTTTTTTTTTTTTTTTTTTACTTAAGGGTCTCACTGTGTTGCCAGTCTGGCCTCCAATTCCTGTCCTCAAGACTATAGGGTGCCACTATGCCCAGCTTTTATTTAATCTTTGATGAAATAAACACCATTCAACTCTCGGTCTGACTCTTCATTATCAATAACTTTATCTGAAGTGAATTTATGCCCCAATTGTTTCTCCTTTCTTTCTTAGCATTGCATTATTTAATGGATGTTGACTTTTGGCTTAAGAACTCATTTTGAGAGAGAAGTTTTGTTTCGCTCTGGTTTTTATTTTTATTGCTGGGTTTTGGGTTTCTGTTCTTCTTAATTCTTTTAACATTATTGAGGGCTGCTTTCTGGCACAGCATATCATCTGGTGAATGTTTCATGTGCACTTAAGAACATATATATTCCGCTGCTGTTGGAGTGGATCATTCTATTGGTGTCAAATAGGTTGAGATAGAGTGTTATTCAAGCCTTCTATATCTTTGCTGATTTTCTGTCTAGTTGTTCTTTCATTACTGAGAAAGAGTATTGAAATTTCTGTCATTGTTCAATAGGCTATTTTTTTTCTTTCTATTCTATCATTCTTTGTTTCATGCATTGTGGGGCTCTATTGCTAGATATACATCATTTATAATTGTTATATCTTCCTGATATGTTGACCCATTTGTCATTATGAAATGACAATTTCTAGTAATATGTTTTTATCTCAAAACTTATTATTTCTGATATTAACATGGCCAATTTTGCTCTTTTATTATTAGTGTTTGTGTGGTATCTTTTTTTTCTATTTATTTACTTTCAATCTATTTGAATCTAAAGTGTTACTTAATCCATGTACTTCGAATGTAATTATTGACATGACTGAGTTTATGTTTGTCATTTTGATATTTGTTTTTCCATGTGTTTCACATCTTTCTCTGTTCTTCTTTTACTCCCTTTTGTATTAAATAGTTATTTTTCAATGTACCGTTTTAATTCTTTTGTTAGTTTCCTGAATATGTTTAGTTGTTCTCATTATTTTCTTTAGGAATTACTACATATACCTTAACTTATCATAATTTACTTCAAATCAATAGTAACTAACACACACAAACAAAAGAAATATAAATAAAACACATACACAGAGAAAACGAAATCAATAGTAACTTAGTAGCTGTGAAATACAAAGCTTTGTGCTAATTCGGCCTCATTTGTTCCCCCTTCTTGGTGTTATTGACATTGTCAAATATATCTTTATTGCTACATGCCAGGCTAATAAAGTTTTATAACTATTGTTTTATTCAATCATCTTTTAAATAAGAGAAGAAGAGAAAAAGTATATAAGTTTACTGACATCTCTATTTACCTACAAAATTACTTCTACTGGCACTCTATCTCTTTAGGTAGTTTTTGTGTCATTTTCATTTAGCCTAAGGAACTCCCTTTTATATCTCTTGAAAGGTAAATCTACTAGCAACGGATTCTCTCAGTCTTTATTTTACCTTCAGTTTTTTAAAATAAGCATTTTTTATTTTGAGATAACTGTAGGTCCCAAGCAGAACAACAGAGAAATAGGAAATCAATTTTGAGCAAAAAGAATGAAGCAGGAGGCATTGCGATACCTGACTTCAAAACATATAACAAAACTGTAGTGATCAAAACAGCACAGCATTGGTATAAAAAGAGATGTATAGACCAATTGTACAAAACTGAGAACCTAGAAATAAACTCACTTATCTGAAGTCAGCTGATCTTCCACAAAGGCACTAAAAGCATGCATGGGAGAAAAGACAATCATTCCAGTAAACAGTTCCTGGAAAACTGAATGTCCATACACAGAAAAAAAATTAGACATCTACCTCTCACAAGTTATGAAAATCAACTCAAAATGGATTAAATACCTAAATGTAATACCTGAAGCTAAAAAAAAATGCTAGAAGAAAACATAGGGGAAATATTTCAGAACATTGGAATGGGCAAAAAAAATTTTTAGTGACTCCAAAAGCACAGGAAACAAAAGTAAAAAACGGACAAATGGGATTTCAGCAAACTAAAAAGTTAATAATCTCACCACAAATCAAGTCGAGAAGGAGCATCCTGTTCTTAAGTAGTAGGATGGGCATGGAGAGCAATGGATGGACCATATGGCTTTAAGAAGAAAGATTTGACAGAATGCATTCATTTCTCAAATGTGCAGGCAGGAAAGTGAAGTGGATGAATGGTGTGCCATTCGCTGGAATTAAGGAGTCAACAAGAACAATCATGGGGGCCAGGCGTGGTGGCGCACGCTTGTAATCCCAGTACTTTGGGAGGCAGAGACCGGAGGATCGGGGTTCGTGGCCAGCCTCAGCTCTCTCGCTCTCTCTCTCTCTCCCAGTCTCTCCCTGTCTCTCTCTCTCTCTCTCTCTCTCTCTCTCTCTCTCTCTACCTAGTTAGGCTCTCTGCAACTTCGTGAGACCCAGTTTCAAAATAAAGTATAAAAAAATAGGGCCGGGGGCGTAGCGCGGAGGTAGAACACCCCTGGGTTCAATCCCCGGTACCGCAAAAAAAAAAAAAAAAAGAACAATCATGGGTAGTCACTAGGAAGGGAGTGGAGATAAAGGCCTGTGAAGGCAAGGGGATAAATTTTGGTTTTTCACATGTTAGTTGAAGTGAAAATTCCTAACAGAAACCTAGTAGTCGGATGAATTCATTCAGAATCATAGGAGAGAGATCTCTGCTAATATAGGTTTTAAATCATTAGATTATAGCTTGAAGTCATGGTATCATCCATGGACAGCAGACAGGAGAGTCACGGTAGACTTGGGAAATAAATGGGCAATCTTAGGAAAAGGAGCCAGTGATGATAGTGAACCTGAAATGTTCTAGATGTAGAAAGGCACAAAGTTGCCGGGTGTGGTGGCGCATGCTTGTAATCCCAGTACTTTGGGAGGCGGAGACCGGAGGATCCGGGTTCACGGCCAGCCTCAGCTCTTTCTCTCTCTCTCTCTCTCTCTCTCTCTCTCTCTCTCTTACCTAGTGAGGCCCTCCGCAACTTCATGAGACCTGGTTTCAAAATAAAGTATAAAAAATAGGGCTGGGGGTGTAGCACGGAGGTAGAACGCCCC
>PVJS01005791.1:0-26147 GCA_004027185.1 Glis glis
GCGCTACGCCCCCAGCCCTACTTTTTATACTTTATTTTGAAACCGGGTCTCACGAAGTTGCGGAGGGCCTCACTAAGGTGAGAGAGGGAGAGAAAGAGACAGAGAGAGAGAAAGAGCTGAGGCTGGCCGCGAACCCGGATCCTCCAGTCTCCGCCTCCCAAAGTACTGGGATTACAAGCGTGCGCCACCACGCCCGGCTCCTTTTCCTTTCTTACTGATGAGCTTTGCAGAGCACACACCAGGCTGTTCTTTGCTTACTGCATGTCCCTAATACATTTGGAAGCTGCTAGTCATGGAGCAGAGGTAGCCAGTAACAAACTTTTTTTTTTTTGTATTGGGGATTGATCCGAGGGGCATTCTACCTCTGAGCTGCACCCTCAGCCCTTTTTGTTTTGAAACAGGATCTCCCTAAGTTGCTGAGGGTCTCACTAAGTTGCTGAGTCTGGCCTTGAACCTGCGATTCTCCTGTCTCAGCCTCCTAGTACTGAGATTACAGGCATGCACCACCACGCCTGGCTAGGAGTCAAGACTGCTTTGACTTGGCTCTAAGTAGCCAAGTGACACTAAGTATGACACCCTTCCTCTTTGCAGTCAAGTTTCCTCTAAAATGTCATTTCTCTCCGAAACCAGACCAACATTTAAAAAATTCCATGTAGGATTCAATTTCATTTCAGAAGCTAGTTCATTTTCCCAAGAGTGGAATGTGGCTGCTCCCTCCATTGCTGGGACTAAGGCAGCCTGATTTTCTCTTTCCTACAGCTGAGAGAGGAAACTACTTCCAGCTCCCAAATGGACACGAGGCTCCCGAGGAAAACACAGCACACCACTTTCCCAAGGTGGATTTCTCAGGGGATGGACAGATGCCCTTGGAAGAAGGGCTTCTGGAGTCAAAGAAGCATTCGGTGATGTCGAGACAAGATTTGAAAACTCTGTGCTGCACCGATGGCTGTACCATGACGGATCTGAGCGCGCTCTGTTAATTCCTAATGGTGGCAGAGCTTAAGCACGTGTGTAAGCACAGTGTTCTACTGCCTGGCACAACGCTTGTCTTCTATCACTAAAATGATGGGTTAGGGTAGGCAATCCTTTTTAAAATAAAATGAATGAATACTTAAAAACACAGTGAAATCTATCTTCTCCCTTTGCTGAGGTGAATACACTTTTAAAATTTTAACTAATGCTTTGATATTTCAAATGCTGTGTAAAAATTGCAATAAAACATCATTGAACCAAGTACATTGTGATTTTTTTTTCTTTTTTTTATGGTCCTAGGGATTGGACCCATGGGTGCTTTACCTCTGAACTACACCCCAGCCCTATTTTATTTTTTATTTTGAAACAGGGTCTTCCTAACATTCTCTCACTGGCCTTGAACCTGAGATCCTCCAGTCTTAGCCTCCCAAGTACTGGGATCTTGTTTCAACACAACAAAAAATAAATAAAATAAAAAGGGGTAGGGTTGTATCTCAGAGGTGGAATGCCCCTGGGTTCAATCCCCAGTACCAAACAAACAAACAAACCCCAAAAAGAATGTAAAATCAGCCCTCATCTCATCATCAAGAAAAAAAATTTACTCTTAACTTTTCAGTTACTGTTTATTATTACTGAAAATGTAAACATTTATTTATGGTCAAGTATAAGAATCTAAACAAAGTGTTGTTCTCAAAGAAGCTTAGAATGCTAAGTAAAATGTAGCTCTTCAACACTGTACTTGAGAATAGTACAATATGTATTGGGCATATATGTTAGTCAGTTCCCCTAAACTGCAGAAACCCACAGTATGTGTCACAAGTACCGTCCTGTAGTCTGGGCCACCTTGATTTTGCTCTCTACGGCAGAGATAAAAGGACATTCTATTGTCATTCTGGAAGTTGAGAAACCAAGACCCAGAGAGCCAAGTCATTGCTATGTAATTGGATGTCTTTACAGATAAAAAACAAAGTAGCCAGGTGTGGTGGTGCATACCTGTAATCACAGTACCTGGGAGGCTGAGACAGGAAGATTGCAGGTTCAAGGCCAGCCTCAGCAACTCAGTGAGGCCCTCAGCAACTTAGTGAGACTCTATTTCAAAATAACAAATTAAACAGGGCGGGGGGGGGCACGTGTAGCTCAGAGGTAGAATGCTCCTGTGTTCAATCCCTAGTAGTGCGCGCGCACACACACACACACACACACACACACAACAAGAATATCACCAAAAAATGCTTTCATTTCATACTCTGATGCCAGCTCCTCCAGAGGGTTATGACAACAGTCAGAATCTGTTCAGCTGAAGTGCTGCTCTTATTACCACTATAGTCTGTCTTTGAACACCATCTACTATACATCGAGCTCTTGTGTCAATGTGTTGTGCATAGCATTTATGCATTTATTCATGCATTGATAGTATTTTATAATCATTATGCAGATGAGGAAACCAAGGCTCAGTAGAAATAAAAAACCCTGTCCTAAGTCACACAGCCAACTGGACGGTGTTTTCCTGGCTCCCAACTCAATTCAGTATGAATTCAGGCAAACTGTACTGGTTGTCAAAGTATTTGTTTCTACCAGGCACTTCTAGTCAAAAAAGAAAAGAGGTCAGTTTCACAAAGAATGTCCTTGATGAAGCAGTAGAAATCAAGTCTATAAATATCAATGCCTGGGTGCATTCTGGGTGATGTAATGGGAAGAGAGCACGAGGCGCTGTTGGCACATCCTTAACTGATGCTTGTCTCAATGAAGAACACTTGGGTGTCTGAGTTGTTAACTTAAAACTAGCTGCTTTGTCCAAGAAGCAACATTTTTTTTTTTAAAGAAAGACTGAAAAGGTATGGTTATTTAGATTTGGGTATTTGAAATAAAGTGAAACAAGATTTGGAAATGAATGAAATGAGCCTGTCACTTCAAGGAATACAACTGACAATATTCATTGCTGATGATACGATTCAAGTTTTTAAGCAATTCTGAAAAACTTTTATGCACTATCATGGGCATCAGTGCTGATGTTAATGAGGTTGATTTTTTTATATTGTGTAATAAAATGTGTCAGCCTTTGAAAGATCTGCCTAAGTCAGTAAACTAATATTTTCCAAATGATATTAAAATCATAAATATAAAAAGCCATCAAAATGCAAAACTTTTTAATTTCACAGTACAAAAAAATTCATTGATATGGTTTCAGATTCTACATTGCAACGAACTTTTAATAAACTACATGCTAGCTGTTGGTATGAGTATTAAAAAAATACCAAGATTATCTGCAATCCCACCTCAGGTAGCCAACCTGATGGCTACCTGAGGTGGGATTTCCTTACTGTATGTCACCAACACAACAGCAACAGAGTGAGCATAGACACCAGTAGGAGCTGAGTTGCTCTTTGTTAAGCCAGCCATCGGAGACCTGCAACAATATAAAATGGAAGTTTTCATACAGTATGTTATTCACATTAACATGTGGTAGATTTAATCTTTCTAAATGAGTTAGTATTTTTAAATTCCTCTGTTGTAAACTTAACTACAATAAATATTTATTGATTCAACCTGTATAAGCAAAAGCTCTTTGAAGTTATTAATAACTTTTGAGTGCCAAAGCCTTCTGAGACTGTATCGAATGAGAACTGCTGTCCTATAGTAGCATTACCACAGTGTGGGAGAGTCCCATCAGTAGATATTCAGATTGTTTGCAGCATTTGTGATTGCAAATAAATATGCAATAAGCAACCTTTATTCATGTGATAGCAAATAAAGATGCAATAAACAACCTTTATTCATATACCCGTATGTATTGACTCTTAGTTTTGGAAGGTACCTTACCAAGTCTCTAGGGGAAAGAGTATGTGTGTTTTCTAGGTATATTTTCATTAGTTATTATTTATATTTTATTTCTTAGTTATTATAAGTGTATCTATATGATTTAAGTACAAAAAACAAAGAAGAACAATGAGACCAAATCTATTTATTTATTGACTAGTATCTTAACATAACACCCATTTATTATCCCTCAGTTTCCACACACTGGGAGACAGGGCACAATGTGGCGGGGTCCTCTGTTCAGGGTGTCCTGGAGCTGAAATCGCAGTGTTGACCCAGCTGCCTTCTCTTATGGAGCTGGGAACCTTTTCAAGGTTCATTGATTGTTAACAAATTGAATCACTTGACTCAACTAGAGAGGCCTCATCTCCTTACTTAAATCCCGAGGCTGAGGCAGAGGGGTCAAATATTCAAAGGCCAGTCTAGGCAACTTAGCAAGACCCTGTCTCAACATAAAAAATTTTTTAAAAAGGATGAGGGTATAGCTCAGGTAGAGCACTTGCCAAGGATGTTAAATCCCCAGCACTGAAAAAAAAAAATCCTGTAGCCACTCTTTAGAAGCATAAAAAACAAAAAAGCTGTACTCTCCTCTATTTGATAGAGAACATACCTGTATTAAAAGTCTCTTGTAAATTCTGACAGAAACAAAAATCATGTTTATACTGAATTTATGTAGTATAGGTGAAACTATAGCCAGGTAGTTTGTTCTCTCTCTGTTTCTCACAGAGACTTATAGCTCTCTACCAAAATATCCTCTCTTCTTCCTCTAGGGCACATAGCTAGACTACATTTCTCCGTAACCTTTGTGGTTATGTGACTGGGTTCCAGCCAATTAAATGTGAGTAGCGGTGGTAGGTACCACTTCTGAGACTTGGCTACAAAATCTCCCACCCTTTCCCTCACCTTAGCAAGCAATAACCTTTGAACTAACTGTTTTACATTTGAGTCTACTTCTATATGGGTGTTAACCTACTCTACTACAATATCAACTTAAATCTATCATCCTATTTTACACAAAAAAAGTGATCATATATATGTCCTATATCTCATTGTTTCATTTAGTATATCTTGAAGATATTTCAAAAACATCTCAGTATATTTTTTAAATTTGTTTTTGTTTGTTTGTTTGTTGGTTGGTTGGTACTGGGGATGGAACCCAGAGGCATTCTACCTCCAAGTTATACTCTCAACCCGATTTTATTTCTTATTTTGAAACAGGGTCTCACTAAGTTGCAGAGGACCTCACTAAGTTGCCGAGGCTGGCTTCAAACCTGTGATCCTCCCGTCTCAGCCTCCCAAGTTCTGGGATTACAAGCGTGAGCCACCATGCCCAGCTCAGTATATGTATTTTATATTTAAACACGTATCAAGAGATAGCCTTCTAAAAAGATTGATTAATTCACATTCCCATTAGAAATCTATGAGTGCTTTTTCTCTCATCCTCACCTGTCCATGATGTTGTCACACTTGCAAGATTTGCAGTTCTTGTAGATGAAATATTGAATATCATTTTGTGTGTAGCTTGCTTTATCTTGATTATGGCGTGATCACCTTTTATAGATATTGGACACTTGTATTTCCTCTTCCGTAAATTAGTCTGTTTATATGCTTAGCCCATGTTCTACTTATTTATAATAGTTTTCTTATCAGTTTTTAAAGCTCTTTCATATTAAGTTATTAACTTTTTGACTATTATCTGAGTAAAATATCATCCCCTTAACCTTTTGTATGTCTTGACTTGATTTAGAATGTCTTCTGACATACAATATCTGTCTTTTCCTTTATGGTTTCTGGATTTCTCACTTTGGTTAGGAAGATCTCCTGTACCGCAAGGCTGTGCAAGAATTCTCCTAAGTTTTACTCTAGTAAATTTCTGTATATTTTGCATTTAAATCTAATTAATTTTATTTTTATTTAAATGTAATTAATTTTGTTTTTAGGTGATTAGCAAATTTTGCCTGTATCATTTATTAAATGAACTATCCTTTTCCCCTGGAAATTTCATTTTAGTTATATGTTATTTCTATTATGTTTGGAACTATTATAGGCTCTTTTTTTTGGTTTGTGGATCTATTTATCCTAGGTTAGCCTCATATTATTTTGATTGTAGTAGCCTTATGGTAAATTTTAATATCTAGTGAGAAAAGTTGCCCATCACTATTCCTTTTTTGGTAATTTTTGTTATTATTATGATACCTATATTCTTCCATATGAATTTTACAATTATATTACCCTTTAAAATTTTTATTGGAATCATGATTTGAAGGGCATTGCATTTTTACAAATATAGGAAACATTCACAGTCTATAATATTTATAAGTCATATCTAGAATAGGTTACTATATTAACTAAGCTTTTAATAATTTTTTGATAATTTAATTTATGTAGAGTTTGTACCTTTTAAAATAAATTTATGGCCAGGCGTGGTGGTGCACGCTTGTAATCCCAGTACTCTGGGAGGCGGAGACCAGAGGATCCAGGTTCGCGGCCAGCCTCAGCTCTCTCTCTCTCCCTGTCTCTCCCTGTCTCTCTCTCTCTCTCTTTCTCTCTACTTAGTGAGGCCCTCTGCAACTTCGTGAGACCCGGTTTCAAAATAAAGTATAAAAGAAGGGCCGGGGGAATGCCCCTGCCTTCAATCCCCGGTACCGCAAAAATAAATAAATAAATAAATAAATAAATAAATAAAATAAATTTATGCCTGGATATTTTGCCTCTGTGAATGAGAAATTTCTCCCAGCTTCATTTCTAAATGCTTATTGAAGTACAAAGAAAAATCCCAATCTTTGTATAGTCATCTTATCTCTAGCCACCTTGTTAAGTATTTTACTAAATTTAATCGCTGCTTTACTAGTACATCTTGGGTTTTCTAGGTACACAGTATTATCATTTATTAGTAAAAAGATACTTGTGTTTCTTTTTTTCTATTTAAACTGATTGTTTCATATTCTTGTCTTACTATGTTACTTATTATTCAACAATTATTCATTAAGACAATAATGTCCCAAGCACTGTTTTGGGTGGTAAGGATACAGCTGTGAATAAAGCAGACAACTAAAGTCAATATTCTAATGGAAGGCAGCTGTAAACAAGAGAAGTATTAAATAATAACTGATGCTGAGAAGAAAATAAATCATGGAAAGCAGATAGAAAGGATTGGGTGGAGGTGGGGGGTTGAATTTTATACAGGCGGCCAGGGAAAGTGTCACTGGGAAGGCAACTGCTAAAAGAATCTTAATGAGAGTGAGGATGGTAGACATCTCCCATGCTCCTAATCGTAACAGGAATGATGTCAGCCTTCACTAGTCCACGTGACAATTGCTGGTTAAAAGTAAGTAAGTAAAATAATGGATAACAAAATAGTCTATATATAATATAGTATATAGATGATAGTTCCTACTACATATGCATATTTGATATATTCATTTTATATGTACTAAATATTCTTTATTATCTAAAGAGTTGTATTCTACTATACATTGTTCAAGGACTTACTTTGTTAGAAATGACTTCTAAATTTTATCAAATAATTATTTAATTTTATCATATGACATTTTTTCCCTTTTGTTAATGTGAAGAACTATATCGATGGCCTTATTTTGAAATTTCTCTGCTCAGAATAAATCTATTTGATCATGGTGTAATGTCCTTTAAATACTCAGAAGGAGTTAATTAGTATTTTCTTTAGAATTTTGTAACCATGTCCATAAGTAAAACTGATCCCTATATGTTGTGGCAATAAAGATTATTGTAGTTTCATAAAGTGAAGCTATTACTTATTCTTTAAAATTTTGGAAGAAATGTGTGCATGTATGTATCACTTTGAATCTCTAAGATATATAATCACAATGCATCATAAAAGTATAAAAATAATAGTATCTTTATCCTGGTGACTCTTAAAAAATTCACTAAAATACATACACAGTCAAGTGTATAACTTTTAGAAGAATTTTTACTTATTTACACACAAATGAGTTGCTAGAAAATACTTCAGTTATTAATAATGTATTATTTTTTTTTTTTGGCAGTACTGGGGATGGAACCCAGGTGCATTCTACCTCCGAGCTACACCCCCAGCCTGATTTTTTTTATTATTCTTTATTTGGAAACAGGGTCTCACTAAGTTGCAGAGGACCTCACTAAGTAGCTGAGGCTGTCCACTAAACCCGGATCCTCCGGTTTCAGCCTCCCGAGTACTGGGATTACAACTGTGCGCCACCACGCCCGGCTAATAATGTATTATTTTAACATATCACTGCATTTTATTTGCTAACATTTTGCTTGGTTTTGGCAAAAAATTTTTATAGAAAACATTTATCTGTAATTTTCTTTTTCTGTAATATCCTTATATGATTTTAATATCAGGCTTAACTTAGCCCCACAAAATGAGTTGGGAAACATTTTCTCTAATCTCCAAAAGTTCAAGATTGGTATTACTTCTTTAAGTGAGAGGGTCCTTGCACAACTTTTACTTGTGCTTGTAAACTGGGATGCAAGCGAGCACATTAGCTATGTTAAAAAATATTTTTAGCTATTCTTTCAAAGTATAGTAAGGGGAAATATAAAGATAATATATTTGTATAATTAACCAACAACATACAGTTTATTTTTCTTGAGTTTTAAATGAAACAGGTCTCTACACGTAATATATCTCATCTGAATTTAAAAAATAATTTCTCCTCACCCCCTAAGTGAATCAGGCTGATTGTCTATCCTTTTGGTAGTTAGATGACCCACCCTCCTTGTTGCCTGTGGGAAACCTCATCTCTCCTTTTTGATCACAAAGGTAAACTGAAGCATGGTGCTCCCCATACTGGTTGTACTGGTTCCTTGCCTTGCTAGGTACGGAAAAAGCCTGGTGGGTGGGTGGAGAACTACAAGTTTCAAGTTATATCTTGCATTTAAAAAAAAAAAACAACTGTACTCTAGTTAAATTGGTGAGGAAGCAACTGAAAAAAGATTACAGGGCATTTTAATCATATACTTTACATATTTAAGTCTCAATAAAATTTCTAGTAGTTTGTGTCCATGCATGTGAAAGAGAGAATATGTAAATTCAAATGAGCATGAAGATGGGGAAAAAATAGGCAGCAGAAAGCAAAATCATTGTAAGGAACCAAGAAAGTAGTGCTGTGGTGGCCAAGACCTCTGAACGGAAGAGGTATAAAAACAAGTAGATATAAGCAAAGAGAGGCTAAATTGGGGGATGAATAGGACTATAATAAATGTGGACATGAAGAGAAATTATGTGTAATTGAAAGAAGGGAGTAGCAGATGATTAAAGGTTTGAAAAGGAAAAAACAACAAACCAAAAACCCACTAAGTAACGTAGGGTGTAGCATTATGGTGGTAAACAGAAATTGCAAAAACTTCTGCTTAATTCTTTAAGAAAAGAGGTTCTGTGGAAAGAAATTAGAGGTCAAGAGGGAGCTTCTACTATGGGTCAGGTATTTTATGTACATTTTCCTTTTCAGTCTTTATGACATGAACATAGTCGTGAACATAATTATAATCATGTTTACCTTTGAGGAAACAGGTTCAAGGAACTAGCCACCTTCCCAAAGTCACACAGTTAGTAAGCGTTGGCAGCAAAAGTTGATGTTTGTCTTCAGACCTATGCTTTTAAACAAAAACAAAAACAAAAAAGCCACAAGCACCTATATGACATTGCTACTGAAAAACAAAAAAGTGAATTCAGAAGAGAGCGGAGGGGGGATGTAGCTGGAGAAGTGCTTTGCACGTTATATTGTTTGTGAGAGCAGCACGTCAGTGGAATGAGAATCAGATTAGACTGCAGAAGGTGGAGAAATAGACCAGCAGAGAAAAATCAGAGATGGCGGAGGCAGGCCACTCCTTTATAAAAATGGTGGAGCTAAGAGGTAGAGCAAATGAACAATAACTATGTAACATTGCATTTTCTTAATGCATTTTTTTTTTTTTGGCACTGGGGATGGAACCGAGGGGCATTCTACCTCTGGGCTATACACCCAGCCCTATTTTTTATTCTTTATTTTGAAACAGGGTCTCACTAAGTTGCTGAGGTCCTCACTAAGTAGCTGAGGCTGGCCGAGAACCAGGATCCTCCGGTCTCAGCCTCCCAAGTACTGGAATTACAAGCGTGCGCCACTACGCCCGGCTTATGCATTTAGAAAGACAGGTTAAATGATGGTCTCAACAAGCCAAGCATTCATTCTCTAAAATGGCTAAATTTAAAGCCTCTAATTTTTCTACTGTTCTTTTTTAAATCATGCCCATATATTGGATAATTCTCAAGAGTTTAAAACAATGTGTGAATTGAATTAAGTCTTTATTTCCAAACACACAAATCTGTTGGACTTCATTTTAAGAACTTCCTATTACATGTTTTCTTTAAAGTCATTCTATTAGCAGGGTGTGGTGGTGCATAGCTATAATCCCAGTACTTAGAAGGCTGAGACTGGAGGATCGCAGGTTTGAGGCCAGCTTCAGCAACTTACGGAGGCCTTCAGCAACTTAGTGAAACCCTGTTTCAGAGTAAAAAATAAAAAATAGGGTGGGGGGTGTAGATCAGAGGTAGAATACTCCTGGGTTCAATCCCAGTACCACCATAAATAAATGACATCGATACTTCTATTCAGATGCTAACATATTTTTTGAAAATGAAATGATATTTCTTATGATGTCTGACAACAGAAAGGGTCATATAGGAATTTTTTTAAATGAAGGTATCATTTAATTTCGGTTTGGGTGAAAAATTTCCCTACTTTTTTGGGGAGAAGAGTTTCTGGCTGACATTCCCAGAGCTAACTGAATTTTCAGTAATTTGCCATTAGTACTGACTATACTTGCTGAAGATTCCGCTGATGAATATTTTATAAAGCAGGAGGAAGATGTTAGGTCTCAATTTGGATGACTGCCAAGTCTAAATCTCTTACCTTGATGTCGTAGCTCAAGTTCGTCTCGCTTTTTCAGCTGCCTGAGCGTCTCCCTCTCACGTCCCATTTATTAACTCAAGTGCAAATTCAAACTTACCATTCTGTTTTTCAAACTCTGCCTGCTGACATCCTTATTTGTGCTAACAGGGCCATTCTTTTGGTCACCTGCATCCCAAATTTCAATCACAGGTGCTTCTATTAATTGAGGGCTCCCTATCAGGGATTATGCTGAGAGTTTAGCAAACATGTATTTAATCCTCTCAAATCCTGTGCAGCAGGCATCAGCATGATCCTTAGTTTACCACAGGGAAGCTATGGCTTAGGGAGATCAATAATTTCTTTAAAACCATTTAACTAGTGCCCGGGACAGCAGGATTCAGCTCTAAGTCTGCAAACACCCAGAGCTTGAAACTTTCAGCCACTTTGCCATGTTCCTTAGCCTCCCTCCTGACTCTTCTTCCTTCCCTTATAATGCCCCACGTCACGGCTGTCTTCTTCCCATTTTCAGTGCCACGGCCTAGCGTAACCTCTCAGTGCCTCGCATTCTTCTAAGTTGTCTTTCTGCTCATATTCCTCTTAGAGAGTCATTTCACTGACTCTATTTGCCTAGTGAGAAACCTTTGATGATTCCCCATAATCTTGAGTGTAGTTTCCTTACCCAGATGGTCACCATGTACCCTTCCCTTCTTCTAACCAATTTATCTTCCTGAACACTGTGTTTTCTCCATTGTAGGTTTCCCATATGCCTCTGTTTATTGAAATTTTATATGTCTCCTTTATAGTCTAGATTAAGTTGCTACTTCCCTTCACAAAGCCTTCCATAATCATCTTTTTTTTATTTTTTTGCGGTACCGGAGATTGAACGCAGGGGTGTTCTACCTCCGCGCTACACCCCCGGCCCTATTTTTTTTTTATACTTTATTCTGAAACCAGATCTCATGAAGTTGCGGGGGGCTTCACTAGGTAGAGAGAGAGAAAGAGAGAGAGAGAGAGAGAGAGAGAGAGCTGAGGCTGGCCGCGAACCTGGATCCTCCAGTCTCCGCCTCCCAAAGTACTGGGATTACAAGCGTGCGCCACCACGCCCGGCTCCATAATCATCTTAATTGGGCAAAGATATTCTGGACTTTTCACTCCTTCCTTCCCTTCCTTCTTTCCTTCCTTCCTTCTTTCCTTCCTTCCTTCCTTCCTTCCTTCCGCCCGTCCATCCGTCTGTCTCTTTCCTTTGTTGTTGTTGCAGTACTGGGATTAGACCCAGAGGCATTCTACCTCCAAGCTACACCCGCAGACCATTTTTTAAAATTTTTGTTTTGAAACATGGTCTTGCTAAGTTCCTGAGAGTCTCCTTAAGTTGATGAGGCTGGTCTGGAACCTGCAATCCTTCTGTCTCAGCCTCCCAAGTGCCGGGATTACAGGCATGCGCCACCATGCCTGGGCTATTCTGGGCTTTTCCTGTTCTAGCCTCAACTGTGGTCATGTGTATACTTTTATTGCATTTCCTATGGGATCCTAGTTCCTCAAGGGCTGAACTGTATATTTTCTGCACAACTTGGTGATAGTAGCACAGAGCCATGTATAAGACTCTCGCTTTAAAAGTAAAGATGAATTAGCTTTTGGTGTTAGGTGTTGTCAGGATATGTGGTCCATGTGCTCAATGCTTTTAACCTAGTAAAGGAAACAAAACAAATAGCCAAAAATTAGCTGGAGAGCTATCAGGAGCTCAACTCTGAGAGTGATCAGAGAAGCAGGAGGAAAGCTATGGATGTGGGGTGTTCTAAGGTGGGGAAGAGCATGTGTAAATGCTCGGAGGTAGAGGACAGCAGGCTGGTCTGGGAAGAAGGATGGCATGTTAGGAAACCTATAGAGGGAAAATGCTAGCGATGTTCAGGGTATTTCAAAGTAAAACAACTCCTTCCAATTTACAGTGTGATCTCTTTAAAATTTTCTTCTTCCAAAGCTTTGCGTGATAGCTAACACTCTCCTAAATTAGTTGCAACAAGGCTAGTTTTTACTGTATATTCCTATACTGCTATATAATTGCTATAATTCATCATTGAATTCATCTCAGTTAAAGCACAAGGCAATATGCTGACAAACTTTCTTTTTCTTTTTTTAAACTGCCATCATGTTTTAAGGGTTTGATTCCCAACATAGCCCAAGATAGATGGTAAGAAATTATTTCGTGGATTAGAATATAAAACTCTAAAAAAAAGAGGTATTTTTACAATAGACTTTCTACATACTAAACAAGTTTCTTCATTCTGGTTTATTCATGCAAACTCGCTATGTGATTGTCCTTGCTATTGTTCCAAGAAGGGAGATGTTCACAAATATGTAATGAACCTATGAAGCTCATTTACTTACTACATTTGTAATCTAATCCAGATTTCAAATGGGCCTATGGAGACTGACAAATATTGCTTGTGATAAATCATGACGCAATCATATTCCCACTAATGCACCAGCAGAAAAAAACTCAAAATTGACAAACTCACTTTGAAAAGCCACTTTATAAGCCAGAAAAAGGAGAAGGAAAGGGATTTAGAAAGTATGCTTTTTTTTTACTGCATTTTAGGGAAAAGTAAAATTATAAAGCGCCGACTGATTTTTCCATTTGTTAAATTCTTTTTGATATGAGTTCCACATCATTTTTTCCTGAAGACTATAACATTGCTAATTTTCTCCATATGTGAACAATTTGTCTTTGACCTTTAACAAACGTCCTCTAGGCAGTCGACTTACCATCCGAGAACGACGCCACAGCATCGTTTTACACGCACACAAAGGCTTGAAAGCTCCATAAAAATAAATGGTCCATGGTACAAGATACATTAACCAGCAGAATAATAAGCTATTTCAGCCCTGTAAATTTTAATGCCCATCCATTGTAAACCGCACTGGGTCACTTTAGTATTAAATTCATAGGAACAAAATGGTAAATACACATGTTTTATTTGTTAAGCTGCCAACTATATATTTTGTATAATATTTTGTTAGCCTAGGAAAACCTATTCCAAGGCACTCCAGGCAGAGCATACTTAAAAGTGGTGTCTCTTTCCAATACCTGATTTTACATGTTATAGATACATTTACTATTAAGCATCATGTATATTTAATCTAGCAATGTCTACTTCAGTGTTCTAGAAAGCCTTTGTTTGCTATATAGTTTCCATTATCGAAGAACCAATGTTCAGTTCTCCCCAGTTTTGTACAGTGCAGGAAACCCATAAGAGCTTCCAGTTTTAGAGTGTGGCCCCGTGGGACCACAATAATTGTTATGAAGTCATTAATTCTACCTCAGCAGTTTCAACTGTCAGGTACATGTAACAATAATTGAAGTTAATGAATGCTGCTCAATTTATTAAGTGCAAAATGAAAACCAGTATTCTTTTATATGCAGCACTGAAGCATATGAACATTTATCATTTACACATAACCATGTTGAATATTCTACTGTCATTTACTGGTCAGGGTATATTGCCATACATTTCTAGAACTTCTGGTCATTAAGAAGTATTGCAGGAAATTCTAATTCTCTAACTAAACAAGTAATTAAAATAATCAGTAGCAAAGGTAATATTTCATAAGAACCTATGTTTATGAAAAGCAATCTCACAGAACCAAGACTTAGTTTCTCCTTTGGATAAACAAGATTATTTTTTTGCACCCCCTCCCCTCCCTCAATTCTTATAAAAAATGTGAAAAAGTCCAAAAGCTTCCAGTTGTTTCAAATGTTAGTCTTGTTTCTTCCTCAAAGTTTTTGGCAGTCAAATTTTTGTGTGCATAGATACAGCCTCTTTCATGATTTAAAAAAGGGAGAATTACATTTCTCATTTTCAGTCACTCAAGGTAAACTGCATAGACATTTGCAAGAGCAAAGAGAGAAGAATTTCTGAAAACATAGGATGAAGCAGAATCACTTTTAGGATCCCAGAGGCATCTGCTTCCAATAAGTATGCTCTGACCGCTCAGTTGTCCAATGTGAACAATCACAACTAGTTTGTACCGCGGAATCATCAATTCCTTGACCTGGGCTTTAATAACCTAGAAATTTAAAAAAAGAGGGAGTCCTCAATTAGCCACAATTGACATTCAAACATCGTAACCTTTGTTATAAATACAGTGGATTTAAGAAAATAGCATGATGCATTGTAGACACTTTGAATAACTGCTGCAGTACAAGAACTATGATTTCCTTCAAGTACTGTCCTCATGAGATAGGACATTTGGAGACAAAATATGAACATCAGCAATAATTCTACCTTTTTCTAAGGCAGGTGGAAAAACTGTAATGTGGAGCACAGAATTTAAGGAATTATTGTATTCTTTGAAAATCTAAGATGGCTTCCCTTCAAAGAATGTTGGCAACTGGGCACGATGGCTCAAGCTTGTAATCTCAGTACTTTGGGAGGCTGAAACAGGAGGATCACAGGTTCAAGACCAGCCTTAGCAAGTCAGTGAGACTTTCGACAACCTAGTGAGACCCTCTTTCAGAACATCACATCACCTCACATCACATCATCACATCATCACATCACAACATATCATAACATAACATAACATAAAACATAACACCAGTCGGGTGTGGTGGTGCACGCTTGTAATCCCAGTTCTTGGGAGGCTGAGACCGGAGGATCTGGGTTCACGGCCAGCCTCAGCTACTTAGTGAGGCCCTCTGCAACTTAGTGAGACCCTGTTTCAAAATAAAGAATAAAAACTAGGGATGTGGGTGTATCTCAGAGGTAGAATGCCCCTGGGGTCAATCCCCAGAATTACAAAACAAAACCCCAAAACAAACATAACATAACATAACAACATAACATAACATAACATAACATAACATAACATCATAGGGCTGGTGGCATTAGAATGTTGGCATTAGAGTTCTACTGTCTGGCTTATGTCTAATTA
Source organism: Glis glis (assembly GCA_004027185.1). Lineage (NCBI taxonomy): Eukaryota > Metazoa > Chordata > Mammalia > Rodentia > Gliridae > Glis > Glis glis. The sequence continues at coordinate 15,609 of PVJS01005791.1, forward strand.
AGGGACCATAATCTGGAATCTTCTGTAATATGACCAATCATGAATGTTTACTGAAAAGTTTGTTATAAAAACAAAAGTAGAGGAAATCACAATAAAGATAAAACTGGAAATGTATTTAAAGATCAAAATGTCTGCATTTTTGGCACTCAAAGTTGCCATGGTGAAGAGAAAATGATCATTAAAGAACTGCATCTTTTACAATAAAATTTTTATAAGCGGGGCAGGTTTACATATTTTTGTTACAAAATACATGCAAATGATGACTATAATGATTGTTTTAGACAAAGACTTGTTGTATGCACACACACATACATGGCATAAGACCTAACAAATATTTTCATAAAATACAAATGTGCCTTTTAACTATTACTGAAAATGAATTCCTTTAATCAAAAAACAGAAGGCAGTTGTGCTTTCAGCAAATATTGTAGTGATAGCTAATACTTTGGAAAAATCACGCCCATACCTCAGAAATTGTTTTAGTCATCTGTCTGCAGAGATCCAGCTCATATTTTTCTTCTTGTAGATAGTTAGTTAACACATCTTTCAAGATATGATTAACAGTGATCACAGGAAAATGTTTGGTAGGACCTGAAAGTACACAAGGAATTTCTTTGAAAGTAATTTCAAGTCATATCCACTCACCCCATAGGCTAATCAAAAGAATACCGGAACACCAAGAGACCTTCAGTCATCTGGGTGGTCTCCATTCAGTGAAAAGAGAGGTCCTAATTAGGTGTCCAGTCAGGTTCTCCGGGAGAAGACCAGATGACAATAGGATCATGTATTTACCAGACTATCCCACAAGTGTGATGAATACAATTGAGGTTTGACATTGCAAGTCTCTTCCTTCCCAGGTCCCACTATTGGTGACTTACTTCAAAGTCTCAACATCTTTCTAGTTGGCTCCCAGCTCTTATAGCTCCCCCACAATTTATCTATTACATTGAAAACAGAGCAGTTGCTTGAAATTCCAGATTGCAGTGACATGCCCCTTAACAGGGTTTAGGGCTTGGTTCCCACCCAACCTCTGGTCTCCTCTCCCACCACCATGCTGCTTCAGCCTCATGGACCCCGTCCGTCTTTTAAAGGATGCTTATGTGTCTTTGCTCTTGCTCTTTCTTTGAAGGGGCACACTACCCCCGCCCCCCCCATCTATTCATCTGAGAAATATCCTCGTGGTGGCGCACGCTTGTAATCCCAGTACTTGGGAGGCTGAGACCGGAGGATCCAGGTTCGTGGCCAGCCTCAGCTACTTAGTGAGGCCCTCTGCAACTTAGTGAGACCCTGTTTCAAAATAAAGAATAAAAAAAAATAGGGCTGGGGGTGTAGCTCAGAGGTAGGATGCCCCTGGGTTCAATCCCCGGTACCGCAAAAAAAAAAAGAAAAAAAAATATCCGCTCATATTTCAAGTCCAGCTCAAATGTCTTCTTCAGGTTTGTGCCTCTCTTCAGGTACAAACTAGCTCTCTGTCCTCCCTACTCCCCATGCACTGGTCCCCACTAGTATTCTACTTCCTTACCCACTTGAAAATAGCTAGGCAGCCTGTGTTTCTCTCCAGTGCCTTGGCAATCAAGATTGAATTTTATCCTCCTCAGAGTCTAATTCAATGCTAAATGCTTAAGAAATGCTTCATGCGAAGCCGGGCGTGGTGGCGCACGCTTGTAATCCCAGTACTTTGGGAGGCGGAGACTGGAGGATCTGGGTTCGCGGCCAGCCTCAGCTCTCTTGCTCTCTCTCTCCCTGTCTCTCTGTCTCTCTGTCTCTCTGTCTCTCTCCTTAGTGAGGCCCTCCGCAACTTCGTGAGACCCGGTTTCAAAATAAAGTATAAAAAATAGGGCCGGGGGCGTAGTGTGGAGGTAGAACGCCCCTGCGTTCAATCCCCGGTACCGCAAAAAAAAAAAAAAAAAAAAAAAAAAAAAAAAAGAAATGCTTCATGCGTGATTTCTAAATTTAAATAAAATTTAATGTTTTATAGATAATAATCGTTGCACAAATAATGGCTATTTTTTGCTCATCATTTTTACTACATGTCGGGCACTGTGATGAGTGCTTTGCACTGATTTCAATAGATCTCTGAGGTGAATCTCATTGTCATCTCCATCTCACAGATGAAACAGAAATTTAAATAAATACATCGAATAATCTGCCCAGAAGCATACTGTGGCAGAGCTGAGATGGACACCCAGGTTTATCTGACCCTAGAGTTTATATTGTCAATGACATTTGATCCACTCAGATGAATCTGCTTCATTCTGCATTGCTGGAACATTATTGGCCTCATCATCCCTCTGGTTATCTGCTCATACCCTTGTATGACGTGCAATTGGCATTTACAGGCTCCATCATTGTTGAATTGATAAAGATGAAGGAATGAGATGGAGAATTATTCCAGTTCTCCTTTAAGAGCCACCGGTATCTATTAATAAGTGTTTGTTTTTAGTGACTGTATCGGTCAGGGTCAAAAGAAACATATGGTGCACTAAAGTTAGGAAAATTCCAGAAGGATTTAATCAAGGGTCTGAATGGATGGAGGAAATCACAAAGGATAGAGCAGTCCCCTTCAGCCAGTGGAAGTGAGGATGTTATCCTCACCGCACTGCACCTCAGGCTCCAGGAATCCAGGAAGGGAGGGCTGACTAAATCCCAGAAGAGTCGTGTGGAGAGGGATCCCTTGAGAGCAGTCCAGGTCCCTTGGCTGAGGGATGTAACTAGTCTGAGAAGAACCCATGAGCAGTGAGCCAGGACCTAAGTGCTCAGGCCGCACGCGCCTCTCCTCCCCTCTGCCTTCCTGCTGAAGTTTCTTTGGCTGAAAGTTATAGCCGTGACTGTAGTCCAGTTAGATCAGCCTCCTGAGGCTCAATAAGTACTTTTTACTTTGATGAGAATATAGAAATTGTTCCATTCGATTTCAATTGGGGTGAGGAGTGAGTCTAGGCATGTAAAGGAGAATTGTGATAACTAACCACAGTCTTTACTAAGCAGACATCGCTCTTCCATGGAACAGAGACAAACCATTATCAACCTCTGAATGGCGGGTCCTGCCCACTCCTTGGGGTCAGAGATAGGGCAGCAGATGCAAGCATCCCTGTAAGCAAGCTCCTGGGTACTTATTGATCACTGGGTCACCCTGCTGTGAATCTTGTAGAAGATTTCCACTTGCATACTCTTGTGAAATGAAGTCAAATTTGAAGGTGATTTCCCCTTTCTGTTGAAGAAATTTAAAAGCAATACCACTAGCCTGAACTAAAAGAAACAGATGACATCCTTTAGAGCAACACTTTTTTTCCCCACTCCTTCTTACCAGGTACTCGTATCGCACATGGCCATCACCATTCACATGGAACTTAGTTCTGTCTGGCATTATATCTGTTTGTATGAATCATTCTCTTTAGAACATGGGAGATTCCTTTAGCAGATATTTTGTCTGTCTAGTGCTCCTCCCTTCCATTTGGGAACAGCATCTCTCCTCCGGGAACCTGATCCTCTTCCTCTACTCACGTGGCTCTTTTGGATCTAGCACTACCTCCTGTGAACCCAAGTCCAGTGCCCGGCCGATTCACTCACAGGTGACACTGCCCCAGCCAGGCCAATTAGACGCCTTCCTTGGAACTTTTACTTTAAACTGAAACTAGGGGAAAAAAAAGTCAGCCTCTTTCTTGTAGTAGAAGTTATGGCCTCTGACCCTTAGCAACTGCAGGCGTTTTTTCTGCACCATGTTTTTTCATGGTGCGAAGGAAGCCAGGCCACGGTGAGAGAAGGAAGCCGCACACAGCTTAGTGCTGCAAAGAGAATCCTGCTGGCGTCAGAGTCCCTGTTTCCAGTACTTCCCACTGGCCAGTTGTATCAATGTACTGTTCATACTCCGCATAGATTTTTTTAAATCTTATTAACCAGATTCTATTTTTGAAATATAGTAATAACATTTTCTTTTCTCACTTGTGGCCTTTCCCCTACATCCAGAATCATTGATTGCCTTGCTCAGGTTGGAATGCTGAGGTTCAAAGATAGAGAAAGAATCAATGTCCTGCCTTTGGCTTCCAATATCAGCTCCTGAAGCTACCTTCAGAGTCAACTAATGTGAATGGAAAACCTTTTCTTTTCTTTTTTTTTGAGATACTTTTTTTTTATGAGGAAAAAATGTTTTAGAAATAAAAAGGCAAAGACCCAAAGAATCAGGACAAAAAAAAATTTTTTTAAATATAGTTAATCTGGGTGTGGAGGCACACATTTGTAATCCCAGTACTTGGGAGGCTGAGACAGGAGGATTGAATGTTTGAGACCAGCCTCAGCAACTTAGTGAGACTGTCAACAATTTAGAGAGACCCTGTTTCAAAATAAACATTAAGAAGGGCTGGGGGTATAGCTCAAAGGTGGAGTGTCCCTGGGTTCAATCCCTAGCAACACACACACACACACACACACACACACACACACACACACCATATGTATACAGAATACCTTTCACATGCAAGATAAACCTAGAAACAAGTAGAAGTGGAAATACAGTTTTGACTGAGTACTAATCAACTGGCTACATAAATACTTTAAAGAGTAGACTGTCAAGCATAAAATACGTTAATCATAAAGGAACAATTCACACAGACTTTTGTAAGAAAATGCAGAAATATTTTATCTTTGTTAAGCTATTTCTAAAATTACTTTTCTCACTTGGTCCAACACTTAGTCGTTCTAAAGCTGATAAGACTAGTTTATTTGAGGAAGTAAGTTGTGAACATATAGCCTTGTAAAGAAGACACAGGAATTCATACTTCAATTGCTTTCTTCTGTTAAAATCTGATTCGAAGCCTTTCAGCACCCATTGCTGAAAGTTATGGGCCCCCCAATGTTTGAGAACTTTTGTCTGCAAGTGGGCGAACACCTGACTAACCCTTATCTTGCCTAACTAAAAAGTCCAAGGACAGCCAGCTGGATTTAGTATTCAAATTGTGGCATCAGGACTCAGTTTGCTCTCTTAGTTTCAGGTCCCATATGGGGGCAAAATGGGGAAAGCTGCCACAGACCCTACATTTGTTTGGGTTCTGTGGCCTTACCTGCTTCTCCAACAGGCCAAACAAGATTTTCTGGATTTAATTTAAGAGGTTCTGTTGGGATTGACCAGCCCAGAATCAGTCCCTGCTCCATCTATGAAGCCAGGGTCAGCTTTAGCGGATTTATATGGGCCCAAAGGGGTGATGGTGGTGTCGGTGGAGCATCCCCAAAGAAAAGTGGGTAAGATTACCAGAAAGAATATAAAAGTATATTGATGGCAGAAATATTAGCTGTTAACCACAAACACTGTGAAAATACTAGTAGACTGATTAATTATGGAGCCTTGTAATCCACGTAGTATTGGAGATTCCTGTAGAAAATTGGCTACAAATCCAGTATGAGGAGCTGATGGCTTCTAATTTTCTTGGGGTTAACTGGCCACAGATGGAATAGCCCTGGCCCAGAGGGTCTTCTTTTGCACCTTGGTAAAACTCTGTGGAATTTCTATGAGCAGTAATTATATGTAAATTTAGATAATAGTGGGCAGGTACGCATTTAAAGAAAATAAGTAGGTCTTTGAAGAAACCTGAATGGGGAAAGGTATTCGCTGTGGGCTCCACCTGGGAATACAGGGGCAGGTGCAAAGATCTTTGTTTTCAAAGTCCCAAAACCTCAGTGGTAATAGATAAACATCTCTGTCAACAGGGGACCATGAATCATTTGCCTCTGCCTTGAGGGTTTTTTCCCTCCACCTATCAACAACACTGGTTGATTTTGTTGGATGAAACATCAATACATATCTTTTTCAATTAACTCATATGTATAAATTTGTTTGTTTGTGTATGTATGTATATATTTACTTATTTAGTGGCACTGGGGATTGAACCTAGGGACATTATACCTCTGAGCTACACACCCAGACTTTTTAAATTTTGAATCAGGGTCTTTCTAGGTTGCTGAGAGTCTCACTAAATTGCTGAGGCTGTCTTCGAATCTGTGATCCTCCTGTCTCAGCCTTCTAAGTAGTGGGATTGCTGCTGTGCACCATCACGCCCGGCTTTCAAATTTAGATATAATAACTCTACCTAGAAATACCCAATGAACTCCTTAATCTAATCATATATTGCGTATATATTCTGTGCCTCCCATTGAATTGCTTGGTATTTAGGAAACACTGGTAAAGAAAATTGGCAATGGGTGTTGCTCCCATTTTACAGAGAAAGAAACAAAAACAACCTCATATCACTTGATTAATTAAAATCCCTTATGCTAGGATTGAATATAATGGCAGGTTATTAGATATCATTTTAAGTAAACATCAATCACCAAATTATAAGTTTAAAATAGGGGTGAGTGATTAAGTAACACACCCAACTGATAGGTGTTTTCCATCTGTACTGTAAGGCGAGAGACCTCATCACGCTGGCTCGGTTCATCCATGTAAGACACTGTACTCATAGAGCTAAAAGCAAGGGAGAAAACACATTTTATTTGTTGTTATAGAAATAAGAACTAAGCACAATATTGCTTTATGCTAATATATTTACAAAGATAAAAATTTCAAGTAAGTCCTATACAAATATCCCAGTGACATATTTTAAGTCTAAAAGGCTTTAGAGATGGGGATCTTGAGACGCAGAAAAGTTGCTTGGAGCAGGTCTCAGTGCACTGGTTGAAGCCCGGTGCAGAGCCCATGTCATCTGATTATCTGCAAGGCTTTCCTGGGTAGCACAGTGCATGTTTCAAAAGCCATTGCCAATTGTGTCTCTAGCACAGAGGCAAAAATGTTCCTCAAAGAAGACAAAGCCCACAAATGGGACTGGTAATATCTAAGGAAGCTTAAAATGTTGGGAAACAAATCTATGTATACATGAGGTATTATAAAAAGCTTACTATTATATGTTCCCACCAAATCCCTTTAGTATAACAAAGAAAAATGAGAAACTCATCTACAGGGTAAAAGAAACCGCAATTCATCTAAACCATCCTAAGTCAATAAGCATCAATCACCCTTTTCAACATTAAGAATTTGGGCTTGGTTACCAAGGCAATACGAGCTTATCCAGGTGCTAAGCAGGAGACCTAAGCAAAGAGGAGCCCCTTAGTGTCCCTCCAGCACTACTTAATTCAACTTAGTTCAGATGAAATTCAACCGTGCAAATAATGAGTCTTAGAACTCTCTGCCCCCAATTTTCTCCACCTGTGAAAATGGAAGTTGAGACAGATGTCATTTCAAAGGAGATGACATAATTGTGTGTGTGTGTGTGTGTATTTGCATGCGCGTGCATGCGTGCGAGTGCTCGTGTGTGGATGTGTTCAGAGTGACCGCTTTTCTAAGTAGGCTATGCTTTTGCTTTAACTAAATGAGAGATATTTGTTCCTAATCTATCTTTTGGGATTGTTATCTGAAAGCTTAAACATACTTAGTTCGCCTTAGCTGTTTGAAACTAATGGAATTCTTGCAAATTGATGTTTTAAAAAATCCCAGATAGTCTATTATTAAAAACCCTTTAATACAACACAATTTACAGGATAAATTAAGGTTTACTCGCCTGCCCAAGAAAGTGATACAAGAAATCCTGGCGGCTTTTTTCACGATGGATTTCTCATTAGTGATTTAGTCTTCTTCTTTTGAAAAACACCTGCTTCCCTCAGTTTTCTGCTGCCCTTTGAAGTAGCAAGCAACCTGTTTGGCTATAGTGACTGCAGGTGTTGTGGTCAGTACCAAAGACGATAGCTTCTACTTAGAAAACCCAACATTGCATAACCCCTTGATTCTGAGATAAGCCAGTGTGCCCCAGTATTATATGTGCTACTTTTAGCTTTGTAAAACATCTCCCAGTAATTATCATCTAATTTTCCCTTTGTAGTATCCTTTAACATAAGCAAAGAAGTCATTATTCCACCCATTTCAGAGACAAAGAAAATGAGGCAAAGGACTCAATATCAGACATGTTGGAAGGGCAGACTTAGATTTCAAATATTCTACTTACCTTCCAGTGACAAAGTCCCACATATGATTCTATCTGACAGAATGAAAATAGGGGCAATGGCTGTCTGAAATAATTAATTTCTGTAGTTAAAACTTATGTGCATGAACGTACAGAAAATATTGATAAAAACCCTCTTTCTTTTTTATTAAATATCATACTAATAATTCACAGAAAGAGAAATCAAGTTGGTACAAAACTCAAATTAGCTGGAGTTAAAAGTCTAAGACAAAAAAAAGAAAAGCAAATGAGAACTTGTGCAAACAATCCTCACTATTGCTTTGCTCAATGCTACTAAAGATTAATAATAGTGCACTTCATAATATTATTGCTATGCACTGATATCAGAAAGGCAGCTTAAAAGCTCCATTGACTGAAGACTGGTGTGCAGATCAAAGATTTTACAGACTGAATTTTTTTCAATTATTGAAGATGATGTCATTTGGTGTCTTTTTATTTCCACAGTAGTCAGGTAAACAATGTGTGCTCATCGTAAAAAATCCAAAACACACAGAAAAATATAAAGAAAGTAAAATTACACAAAAATGACTAACTCCAGTGGTTACTAACCACTGTTAACATTGAAAAAAATCTTTTTATTCATACAGTTTTACATATGAGATTGTAGCTTAGATGCTGTTGTTGTTTTTTCACTTGAAACTGTATTGTGGATAACTTTACATGTCAGTAAAGAGTAGTCTACATAGCAGGGTATGGTGGTGCACACCTGTAATCCCAGCACTTCAGAAGCTGAGACAGGAGGATCGCAGGTTGGAGGCCAGCCTCAGCAACTTAGCAAGGCTCTCAGCAACTCAGTGAGACCCTGTTGCCAATTAAAAGATAAAATGGGGCTGGGGATGTAGCTCAGACGTAGAAAGCCCCTGGGCTCCATGGCCAGCACCACACACACACACACACACACACACACACACACTCACACACACTCACACACACACACAGTAGTTTACTACTCTATGTGAGGTGATACACACCTGTAGTGCCAGTGACTTGGCAGGCTGAGACAGTAGGATCACAGGTTTGAGGCCAGCCTGGACAACTTGGCCAGACTCTGTTTCAAAATAAAAACCAGAAAGGGCTGGGGAGGAGGGGTGTAGCTCAGTGGTAGAGCACCCCTGGGTTTAAGCCCCATTACCACAAAAAAAAGAGTAGTCTATGTTAATATTTGAAATATCAAGACAGTGATTAGTAGATGAATATTCTGCATTTGACTTAAGCATTTATTTGCTAGGCCATTTAGATTGTTTCCAGTATTCCACTATTATGAAGAAAGTGGTAGTAAGCCTAGTGGCAGGGATGGCCATTTGCTTTCCAGGGCTCTTCTCTCCTTTCGCAGTAACAGAGCCCTCAATTTATGGGACTATTTCTGTTTTGATTAAAGGTGATTTTTTTTCTGAATCTCTTCATGGTACTGCAGTTGTGTAGTTTAGGAACCAATGAGATGTAAACTGCTGGTTGGGAATTTTGAGAAAGCTTCCTAAACAATGCAGAACAAAGCAAATGAAAAAGCCCCAATTTAACCAACAGTAGCCTGTTTTTGCCCTCCTCAGTCCCTGGAACATGGGTATGATGGCCAGAGCCCGCAGCCTCTGGGACCTTGAGATGCCTTGTGCATCATCACATAGGTCAAATTGATAGGAGCCCGGGTCTCTGAACTGCTGCCCCCCAGGCTTCTTTTATGTAATTCTGTTTTGTTTAGGTCTCTGTTTTTTTTTTAATACACTCATAAGAAGCATTAGATACAATGCATAGAAATTCTAATTGAGGCAGCGTTTGCCATATGAGAATGGAATGCTACAAGCAACAGACTATGACACTGGGTTAGCTCCGTGGAGGAGATGAGGCTCTGAGGAGTCAGTTTGCAGATATTTTGCTGGGAACCTGGCGACCCTTATCACGCAGAAGGGAAATGTTTGGTTCATCTATTGCTTTCTGTACTTTGGAAGGTTGGTCATGTCTCCATCCAGACTTATAATTTCATGGAAAATTATAAGAAAATGTTACTTTTTAAAAACCATATTTGTGTTTCTGGTTCACTGTTTTTTGCAGTGCTGGGGATCAAAACCAGGGCTTTGAGCGTGCTAGGCAAATTATCTACCACTGAGCTACAACCCCAGCCCTATTTATGGTATTTTTTTTTAAAAGAGCTGATAGTTCTCACATTAGAATGAGATGGTTTGGAAAACTAGAGAGTGAGAGAAAAGAGAAGAATTGATGAATTTTAAAAGTAAGTCCTTGAGAAAAGATAACAGAAAGGGATTAAAATATTAGAAATGTTTACAGCTGGGCATGGTGGTGCAAGCCTGTCATCCTAGTACTTAGGAGGCTGAGACAGGAGGATCACAGGTGCGAGGCCAGCCTCAGCAACTTAGCAAGGTCCTCAGCAACTTAGTGACAACCTGTTTCAAAATAAAAAATAAAATAAGGCTGGGGGTGTAGTTCAGAGGTAAAATGTCCCTGGGTTCAATCCCCAGTACCAAAAAAAAAAAAAAGTTTGCAATATAGGCAATGGCATTAAACTAGAATTTGGGCTTGGTAA